>VDFB02360882.1:0-15127 GCA_007258455.2 Sequoia sempervirens | reverse complement strand
CCCCTTGCCCTCTCCCAAGGTTGCTCTGCTAGACACTGGTCGAATAAAGGCTTTTCCCAACTTGCTGACCTCTTTGAGCATGACGTCTTAATCAGCTGGGAGGATCTCAGACTCAAATATGACCTCCCCATCTCCCAAAAGAAAATGTATAGTATGATTGTCAAAGCCGCTAAAGACCTCCCCACCTCTTGTCATGTTGACTCTCATAGGTTCCTTGACTGTAAGTGGGTTGATGGTACTATGCTTTCCAAGGTCAAAGCGAAGAACATTTACAATATTATTGGCCACTCGGAAGCCATCATAGATCATGTTAATTTGGTCTGGTACGCCACGCTAGATGCTCATGCTTGGAAGAAGTACTTCAATTTTTTGTGGAAAGGTCCTACCGAACCAAAACTTAAGTGCTTCAACTGGATTTTGTTGCTTGATAGACTCCCTATCATAAGGGATCATACTGAAGCTGGCATTTGTAAATTCTGTAGACTCCCCGAGACGGCTAGACACATTCTGCTTGATTGTATCTTTGCAAAGGAAATTTGGATCATGTTTGGTGTTACCTATCCTATGTTATTTACTATTCTTGATATTGTTACTGGTCATATTAATGGTCTGAAGCATGATTCTAATTTCTTTTGGAAGATTCTCTCCTCTAATGTTTTATGGAAAATCTGGAAGTGCAGAAATGAAGAAAGATATCAGAATAACCCCCGTGATCTTACTGAGTCCTTTCAGAAACTCACCTTAAAATTTTTTTGTAGGTTCGCACTACCATGATAATTGAAAGGAAAAAACTCAGAAGGTTTCTGAAGGACGGATACGCCACTTTCTTCATATACGAGATGAAGGGAGGCTACGCTTGGAGGGACATGCTAAACAATCGGCAGTTGTTCGAGAACACTTGTAAGATTCTCTCCTAGGAGGTGATGAACAACAGAAATTCCAGCAAGGACATGACTAGTATGCTTGCCCAGATTCAAGAGATGAAATATATTGTCTGGATGGAAGGTGCCAAAGGCTGGACTGCCTGGGTTGATAGACTGGATGACATCCTTCAGTAGCATTCTGCTCTCTGGTGCTCTTTTTGTAATGATTTTGTAACGGATTTGTATCTTTTTGCCTCGGTTTTGATCGACTATCTGCTCCTGAGTTGAGGCTCGGCCTCTTTTGGGCTGAGCTGTTCGCTCTGTGGATCTTTTGTAACTCGGACTCCTTTATACCCTTAATATAAAAATATATATTAATTTTCATTTGCCTTTGATAAATTAAAATATATTTCTTGAAATCTAGTTCGAGGGTGTGTTTTGTGTTTGCAAAACATTCCATGATTCTGTTGTGCCAACATAAAATTTGGAAGCTAGAAGTTATTTAATTGTCAATGTAAATGGTGTTAATATGAAATTATAAATTTTATATTTTGAAGAGAATTGGTGAGTCATGAGAGATTAGTTGTAAATTTTTTATTTGTCAATAAATAAATTATTATTAATAATGATATAAGATAATAATATGGTTGTATAATATAATATAGCTAGTTTTAAATCTATTATATTTGATTATATATTATATTAATTTATTAAATTCATATGTAATATATTAATTTTAGCATGGCATTATAATAATATATACTATATAATATGTAACATATATAATCTAATATTTTTTTTAATTTATAAGAAAGAAAATATTATATAATTTTTTTAAGATATTTTCCACAACAATGTTAATTTCATTATATTTATTTTTTCTTAAAGTAAAATGTTTGATTTTTTACTTTTTTAATTTTTGATTTTTTTTCCCTCATCTCATTATTCCAAAGAAAATCAATTAAGCACAGTTAAGGAAGGTTTGTAGGCAAACTTCATTCAACTAATGAAAATGATACACCAATTAAAATATTTGTTTGCTTTAATACATAAATTTGCATAATGTATTAATACATAAATTTGCATAATGTATTAATACATAAATTTGCACCATGTATTAATACAAAAATTTGCATAATGTATTAGAAAATTTTCATATAGATAAAATTTATGATATGCCTTAGTTAAGTTGATTTCCATATATTTGCAAGGGTGTGCAATAATAAAGCTAATTTATTTTTTTTATTAAGGTGAGTGTTATAATTAATACTACATAAATATAATCAAAATAATCTAATTTGAAAATATTAATAATTAAGAATTAGGTTTAGAATTAATTTTATTATAATTATAATTATATAGATTAATTTACAATTATAATAATATTATTTTTTAATTAAATTATGATTAGGGCTATAGTTCACTAAAATACAATTAGATATTTTAGTAATTTAGAATTAGAATTAGAATTATATAATTATTTAACTTTAGGATTAGAATATATAAATATAATTCTAATTTATTAATTATTATTTTAAAATTTAAAATAATTATAAAAATAACTATAGATGTTTTAATCAATTATATTATAACCATATCTTATTTAATAATTATTTTAAATGTTTAATTAAATAATTAGTTGTGAGAATTTTTATAATCAAATAATTAATTACAACATTAGTTTTATAAATTAATTAAATTATAATTCTAGAGCCCTAATTATTATTAATAATTATAATTCTAAAATCATTATAATTATGATTAGTAGTCACTATTAATGCACAATGATAACTTAAATGCAAAATTTCTCACTTAGTTCACTTAAACACCTATCTTCATCAACTATGTCCTAGAAATAGTAGTTACTATCAATGCACACCAATAATTTATGTAATAAATTACTTATTTAATTCACCTAAATATTTATTCTGATCAATTATGTCCTATTCTTTCCTTTATTTATCTGTATTGTCAAACAAAACTACTTTCAAAATATAACTATCAATTGCTATTTTTCCAATCTAATCAAACCATCGCTAATCTCAATTTTCCTACAAATCAAAGAGAAAAACCATCTTGCTAAAGAAAGTACAAGGTTTGAACATAAAGTTAGTACTGTGATCTTTCAAGATAGAGAAGTCCTCAACATCTAGTTTAAGTTCCTCTGAATAAGATCCCTGACATTCATCCATTTTTCATTAAAATTCCTCTCATCCAAGCTTGATTGAATTGAGTGATGGTAATAGTATTCTCATAGACAAGTGTTTGGTCTTGGTATCCATGACACTAGGGGGAATGGGGATGGGAAGTGGGTTGGAATTAAGAACAACAAGGATCGTAGAATCTTTAACCAAACCAAGAGAATCCACATGTTATAACTAAAATGAGGACTTTTTTTATGGCCTCGACTTGGCCTTTCTATTGTTTTACATGGCCCTTGCTTGAGCTCACTTCATCACATACTTTAGTGGCGAAGACAATGTATTTACACTGTATTTGGCTAAAATTTAATGGGAAAATGAAGTTCAATCCTCATATTTCAAATATTATATGAGGTTTGATTAATACTTGAAATAAAATAGCAATCAACATTAATTAGAAAGAGGAAACAATAAATATTGATAGAGGGAATCCATTCATATTTGTGCTCATCAAAAACTTGTTGAGTTTTACTTGCAAAAACTTGGGATGAAAAAAATCTCACAAGTAGTTAAATTGTGTTACAATAATGTCCAATGAGACGGTAGAAGATTTGGGTTTGAAAAGGATAACGCACCCAAATCCTTATAAGTTATCTCAACTTCAAAATGGTCAACAAATATTGATAAATGAACAATGCTTAGTTGATTTTTAGATTGCTTGGTATAAGGACAAAATTTATCTGGAAAAATAAATATGTATAAATTTATAAGTACATATGTTTAGTCTATAAATAAATACACATTGATTAAGGGTGGACTACATTATCTCTTCTTAAAAAAGTTTTTGTCATGTTCTATTGAATAGCTCTAAAATTTGAAACATATAGACTATCTTTATTTAAGTATTAATTTAAAGTTTTAAACCATGTTCCCAAAAAAAATTATTTAGACTGGATAGCTACTCAAAACGGAAAGAATTTTCTATGTAGATTTTACTCATGAAGTAGATATTCTTATTGCTGCAGCAGGTGTGCCAAATTTGGTTCATGGTCATTATCTAAAACCTAGTGTAGTACTAGTTGATCTTAGCTTAAATGCAGTAGAGGTATGGCACCTTCTAACTTCCTTTTTCAAAAAAAGTTTGTAAGTAAAAGATGGTTAATATATAGCAAATTAAAACTATTGCTTCCACTTTTGCATGATCCTAGTGCTAAAAGAGAATACCAAAATTAGTCAATCATGTTTCCTATGAAGAGGCTTCAAGAATAGCTTCAACAATTAATCGTCTACCATGTGGTCTTGGTCCAATAACTATTGCAATGCTTTTTCCCACTACTCTACAATCATCAAAATGGGCATATGGGTTCAATTGATATTTTTGATGTTTGATTTAGGCCTTTTGCAATAGACTTCACATTATAAGTTTTATTAGGCTTATAAATGAGTTATCTAAATTACTAAATGGAATAAAAAGATCATTTTCTATCGTAAGACATTTTTTGGAGACATTAGGAACCTATAAGAGGACTTGGAACTATATGCTTTCATTTTTATTTGTGCAAAAAACTGTAACATTTAAGCAAGTTGGTTATACATGACTCTACATACAATGAAAGTTCTAAAGATATTCGCTTTTTGAAAGAGGATGTTTTATCATATATGCTAAATGGTTAAGGAAATATTTGAACTCATAAATATTTACATAATGCTAGCAACATGTAAATTGTGCTTTCTTCATGCCTAAAAGCACAAACAGAGCATGATAATTTTGAAGTGAGCAAAATTATTTTGTTATAAGAGTCATTTTCTAATGGAAGAAAAAGTTGACTCTATCAATGATCAAATTCCTAAATTTAGGTGACAATTGCTTTATCTTGACCAATTGTTCCTAAAACATAGTAAACTCAACAAATAAAACAAAACTATTCTAAAACTTCCTGGGCAAGAACTTGTTCTACAGTCTTGTTACTTTGCATCTCAATTTAAAAATAATAAAAGAAAATAGTTCATTTCTTTCGAAAATTTGTTTTTTGTGTTTAAATATATGCAAATTATATAATGTAGGTTTATATCAAATTATTATATTTTTTATTATTTATTGATATTTTTAAGAATTATGATTCCTATTAAAAAATACTTAATTAATTTATATGATACATAATATTTTAAAAAATAACCAAATTACTTGTGTTACTTTAAAAAATAGAAATTTATAAAAAAAATCATATTTAATATGTATGATTAATAAAATCAATAATGTTTTATTGACAGTTGAATTTTTTCATAAAATGTAAAGTGATTGCATTTAAAATGAACAAACCGTCACAAAATTTTCATATGACAGAAAGTGCCACAAATTCTGTGGCCCCGCCTCTCCCTCATGTCATTATTGACTGAGGCATGCGCTCCTCTATGAAGTGGAACTGCTTTTATTTCATGGTCAACCGCCTCAATCTTTCTAGCAAGATGATTAAATCATCTTGGTCGCTTCCAGTTTTTTTTCATCACTTCTTCATGAGTGTTCTAGATATGGCTAAGTGGTTATGGTCCATATGATCTTAAGGAATTTATTTATTTTCTCTTTCACACAAACATGTATTAACCGAGGGGCTCATTTTACAATGAGATAGGAGCCACTCGCTCGCATAAGCCAATTCATTTATTTTATTTTAAATATCAAGAGTTTTAGTGGCTAAAAGGCATATAAATTTGTTGATAGTCTTATTACTAGAAGCCATCACATGCAATAACATGCAAATGATCGGGCTTGATAGGGTAAATTTAAATGGATAATGAATGGCTAGTAAGCAACAAACACTTTTGCAAGGAAGGGACAATGTGCTAAAAGGGAAATATGAAATATCGTGAGGTTAGTTCATAGTAGGAGGCAAATCTTATGAATTTGGACTTTACATAGAATTCAAAGTTAAATTTTATATACTAGATTAAGAACCGTGCATAAAAATGGGAAACATCTTTGTGTTTTGCAATGAACATCTATCACTGAAAATGGTTATGAAATTGTAGAATAAAACTATATGTCATGTTTAATCTAAT
The DNA here is from genome assembly GCA_007258455.2 of Sequoia sempervirens. Taxonomy (NCBI): domain Eukaryota; kingdom Viridiplantae; phylum Streptophyta; class Pinopsida; order Cupressales; family Cupressaceae; genus Sequoia; species Sequoia sempervirens. The sequence goes on along the minus strand of VDFB02360882.1, from coordinate 9,066 downwards.
GTTATTATAATATAAAAAAGGGGTAATAATTTATTAAAACAAGAGAAAATTACAGAGAAAAGTCATTACATAGCCTTATCAATCTCCACCAAATGGTCCAACTGTTGAGACAAATCAGGGGGTAATTGCCCCCAATCAACCAAATTCCAATCATGAATATGATCAGAAGCCCATTTAGCCAAACAATCAGCAACACCATTCCACTCCCTAGGAATATGAGTGAAAGTAACAAACTCAAGAGAAACACAAAGATTGAGAATTTGTTCAATAATCAAAGCCAGGTGCCAACTAACATCATCTAACCTCCACTTGTTTAGCAAATTCACCACAACCTGGGAATCAGATTCACATATAATCCTATGCCACCTCAACTGACTGCCACGCTCCACAGCCAGTAAAATTGCCTGAGCCTCCATTAGATTATTAGTATGAAGACCCTTATAAATAGAGAAAATAAATTGAACATCCCCAGAACTATCTCGACCAACACCACCAATTCCAGCATGACCAGGGTTTCCACGAGAAGAGCCATCCGTGTTAATTTTTAGGATGCCTTGAGGAGGAGGAGACCATCTTCCCTCCCTATTCACCTTCGGTGTTGGATGCCTACACCTGTTGCGCATAAGCTGTCGATGCGAAGGAGGAAGGTGAAGGTGGTTGAAACAACCAACATCAGAAGGAGCAATCGAATCAGTCAGATCACACTTAGCCGCGATCGTTTCTCCCAAAGAATGCAAAATTTTCCACCACAAGCAAGGGGCCCCCATCATCACATCCTGAAAAATCCGACGATTCCTCTCCAACCAAAGATTCCAAATAATGAAGGATGGGCCAATCGCCCAAGCAACTTGAAGAAAGGAAGTTGAAACAGGGGCCCTACTCCCCTGATCCACAAACTCAACCAAAGAGGAAACATGCATACAGGGCATATTCCACACCCGCCACCAAAGATGCCAAATCTCGCAAGCATAGGAACATTGGAAGAAGAGATGAGAAGCACACTCCTCAGCCTCACGACACAACACACAAAAAGAGGGACCTTGGAAACCTCGCTTGCATAAATTATCCCAAGTAAGACACCGGTTTTGAGCCACCAACCACATGAAGAAATTGCACTTGGGCCAAGACAACTTATGCCAAACATACTTCCACCAAGGGACCTCAATATCCCCAAACAACTGTCGACCCAATTGCTTATAGCCAGTAGACACAGAGTACTTCCCAAACATATCAGAACCATCCCAAGCTAAAATATTAGGTCCCTTCAATGAATTACAAGCCCGGGAAGCCAAAAGTTGAGCAAGCTCCCGCCTATACCCCTCAGAGCCCCCAGGAGGCCACTCAGAAGGGTGCTTCCAGCGAAAAGAAACAACAGAGCCACAATGCTCAGCAATCTTGTAATGCTCAACGATGTCCCAACCAGCAGCAATAAAAATGTCACAGAGGGGTTGAAGATGAGGAAAGCAAAAAGAATAGGTGAGTGACCATCCCAAGAATCCCACCAAAAAAGAGCCTGTGATCTCGAATGACAGATCCAAAAAAGTGCACGCTTAATCAACTGAGCTCCCACTTTCAAAGTAGACTAAATCATAGAACCACTCCCCTCCAAAGGATAGCGAGGAACCTCATCAGAAGCAACACCACGAAGATACTTATAGTTAAGAACACGGGCCCACAGCTGGTGTTGATTAGTACACCAGCTCCAGTAAAGCTTCGTCGTAAGAATTTGCCCATTCAAAATAGAAGAGCGTAAATTGAGACCACCCTCCTGCTTTGGTCTACACACAGAATCCCATTTAACAAGGCTCCACTTAGAAGTCATCAAGTTACCACTCCAAAGGAATTGCCGAGAGAGAGCATCAAATTCCCGAAGGAAATACATAGGGGCCGATTGAACAAAACACCTATAGATGGGAAGGGCCTGGATAACATACTGAAGGAGGGTAACTCTAGCAGCAGTAGACAACCACCGATGAGTCCAATGTGTTACCTTCTTCCTCAACTTATCAAGCAACATTTGCCAAGAGGATCTGGGTTGACGACCAACGGTAAGAGGAATCCCCAGATAGACAAAGGGGAGAGATCCAATTTGAAACCTCAAAATAGCAGCAATCCTCCTCTAGATGGCCAAAGGAGTATTAAAGAAAAAAATAGAAGACTTTTGCTCATTAACTTTCTGACCCGAAGCAGCAAGGTAGATGTACAAAGCTTTCCTAAAGGATTCAACTTCATGAAGACGAGCCAACCCCATAAGAGAGGTGTCATCCACAAACTGGAGGTGAGAAAGAGTAGGTAGACCCATCCCCCACTACCAACCATGAATCACACCTCGAGAGACCCCAGATTTAAGAAAGCGACCCAGCCCCTCTGCCATAATAATAAACAGATAGGGAGAGAGTGGGTCCCCCTGACGAAGGCCCCTGGTAGAACCAAACAGCTTTGAAGGTTCACCATTCACAATGATAGAAAATGAGGAGGAAGTCACACAACTCATAGTCCAACTCACCCACTCAGAAGAAAACCCAAAGGCCAACAAGATCTTCTGAAGGAAACTCCATTTAACTCTATCATACGCTTTTGCCATATCCAGCTTGATGAACATAGAATTATCCTTGGAGGTCGCCATGGAATGAATGACCTTAGAGGCAATCACCACCCCATCCAAAATTTGATGACCAGCCACAAAACCTCCTTGCTTCTCAAAAATAACAATAGGCAAGCAAGATTTAAGCCGCTCAACAATCAGCTTCGTAATAATCTTATACACCACATTGCAGAGCGCAATAGGTCGAAAAAACTCAAACCTATCAGCACCCTCCTTCTTAGGAATGAGGACTAAAAAAGTAGCATTCAAGGCCCGAAGCATCTGCTTGTTATGAAAAGATTCACAGACAACCTCCAACAAATCCAGCTTCACAATTTCCCAAAACTCCTGGAAAAATTCAACTAGGAACCCATTAGGGCCAGGAGCCTTCCCCTTATTCATCCCAAACACAACCTCTTCCACTTCAGACAGAGTAATCGGGCGTATGAGAGAAGCATTCAGCTCATTAGAGATCAAAGAAGGAATACAAGCAAGAATCATATTCTCATCAACCTCAGCAGGAAGAGAATCCTCAGTAAACAAAGCAGAGAAGAACAGGCGAGCTTCTCTGGATAAAGCCTGTTGCGAGGATAAAACTAAGCCTTCAGAGTTAACGAGAGAAGAGATATAACACTTATTCCGACGAGCCTGCACAGAGTGATGAAAGAAGGCAGTATTCTTGTCGCCCTCCTGAAGCCAGTCAATCCGAGCCTTCTGTTTCCAGAATATCTCCTCACGAAGCTCCCACTCTTCCACAGATTTAAGAGCCTGGGACTCAGCATGCCCAAGAGCTTTTGAAAAACCAAGATCCCTAATCTGGCGAGTAATAACAGCAAGACGTTCCTGCGCTTCCCTTTTCTTGGCACGAAAATTGCCAAAACATAGCCTATTCCATCTCTTAAGATGAAACTTAACACATTGCAGCTTCTTAACAAAAGAATACATAGCTGTACCATACGCAGGGGCTCCATCCCGCCACCACTGAGCAACAAGATTATACAAAGAAGAATCACGAAGCCACATAAGCTGAAATTTGAAAGGAGGATTCTTTGGATTAGGGAAAGGAGAAGCTGAAAACTTAATTGGCCAATGATCAGAGCCACACCAATCAAGAATCTCAGAGCAAATAACCACACTGCCCCCAACCCAAAAACTAGAAACAAGAAACCTGTCCAACCGCTCAGAAATCGCCTCCGACCCACTCCGCCTATTATTCCAAGTAAATAAGCCATTAGAAGGTTTGACATCAACAAGAGCAAGAGAAGCCACACTAGCCCGGAACAAATCTGAAGCAAGACTTAGTCTCGGCAATCCTCCTCTTTTCTCTTCTAGACACAAGATAGAATTGAAATCACCAGCTAAGATCCAAGGCAAATAAGGAGCACAAGACCTAACAAACGTGATATGGGCCCAAAGCTGGCTTTTACCACAGATGTCAACCGGAGCATAAACACTGCTAACCAAAATAGTCTCACCAGAGTCCAAAACCGAGGCCACCACAGAGATAGAGGAATGGCTAGAAATCCACCAGCGAGGAACAACCTTACGAGGATCCCAAAAAAGTGCCAAACCTCTAGAACTTCCCCTAGAGCCAATACACTGACACTGACCAGAAAATCAAATACGAGGAGCATACTGAAGCATGCAGTCCACCTGAAGCTTAGTCTCCTGCACACAAAAAATATCTGGAGAATGTACCCCAATCAAATCCTGAATAGCTTTTTGATGGGAGGCGCTATTCAGCCCCCTTGCATTCCAAGAGAGAATAATCATGGGGAAGGCTGAGCAAAGTGGGCGTCCAAGGTCTTAATAGAGCCCGATTCCACCAACAAATCCCCAGTAGATTTAATCTTGTCCACATCCTTCTTGCGACCAACTTTAGGAGACTTATCAAAATTCCCCTTCTTAAGAGGGCATTGGAGCACTCCTAGATAAGAAGTTGATCCCTGACCTTTGCCTAAAGACAACGCCTCCTTAGCTAAGTCTGCTAAAATAATATCATCATTTAAACCAGCTGGAGTGTTAGCAAGCCCAGACCCTCCCTGTTCCAAAGGAAGAGAAGTGTCCCTAACAACAATTGCTTGTTCCAACCCTGTATCCATACCAGTAGCCCCAGACAATATCTCAACAGGAATCCCCTCCTCCAAGGCCTGATTATCCAAAACCTCAAAGCGATTGAATCCCTAATCACTCTGCTTATCCTTATAGGGTCGCTTCTGACCTCTCCCCTTAGCTTTCGATTTAGCGGGAATGAAGCCATCCTTATCAGGCCCTCTCTTAGCCTTTCCCCCTTCAGCCATAGACACCTTACTTTTATCAGCCTTCTCCACCGAAGGCCCCGATGATGGAGAAGAAGGGACCCCAGCCGTTCTGGATGCCCAAGGACACTGACACTAAAGGTGTCCATACTCATGACAAAACTGACAACGAAAAGGAAGGGACTCATAATCTAACTGTTGAATCCACAAGGCAGAGCCAATACAGATCTCCAAAGAATCTGGCAATGGATTATTTAAATCAATTTCAACACAAATGCGAGCGAAAGAAAATATCTTTTTATCCAAAGTATTCTGAGCAATGGCAGCCAGCTTCCCCAACAAGGCCGCTATCCGTTGCAGAATATCTTCGCTCTAGAACTCCAAAGGTAGCCATGGCAGGCGAACCCATACAGGAACCTGAGAAGGTAGGTCCTCAGTCGCATTGAAACCCCCATGCTAGGGTTTCATGAATAAACCCACATGATTATAAAAATATGCCCCCCCCTCAAAAACATAATTACGATATGAAATACAAGAAAAATCAACCATAAAGAAGCCATTCCCAGCCACCAAAATATCAAAATCACCTTCAACTTGCCAGGAACGACGCATCTAGGCCTCCAAAGCTGAGAGGGGGACACGAATACCCAAAAACTTACAAATTAGAACATGTTGAGTCCAATAAGAGAAATCCTCATGCACCGATTTTGGAGAGATAACCAAAACTGGACGAGCATGACTCTACAGAAAACAACCATTCACTTTCTTGAGCTTAGAGCTCTCACCCATAAAAGAGTTATTCATCATCTGAGCATGCAGGTCCTTAATGCAGCCCGGAGGCGGCGTTGCACCCCCAATCACCAAGCTCTTTGAGACTTCAGCCATCATCAACCACACCCGACACCCCAAGCCAAACCCACAAACCACCACACCCCACCCGAAAGACCCCACTCCCCAAAATCCCCGCAGTAGACCCCACACCACACACCTCACGCCGCAGAGCCCACGCCACACTCCTCCTGTAGCAAACCCCACACGCAGAAAAAGAACAACCTTCGCAGCAGCCCCACACCACACTTCTCACACAACAGCCCCACGCACCATGCACAGGAAAGGCAGACGCGGCTAAGGCATGCAAGCCTTCAACCATTCCGCACCAGAGCTCCACGATAGCCATATTCATTTATGTTGAACGTAATGCTATTATTTTCTATTTATCCATTAATTCCTAATTTGAGGCAATTAATCATCAAATTTTCCTTTTTACTAATATGTAATATTTAATAAGTTCAGGTAGAATAGTTGTTTAAAATTCACTTCAATAAATAATTTTAGGTATGAAAATAATTTTTTCTTGTATGAAAATAATTTTTTCTTTATAAAAGGAGAATTGAAAAAATAAATAAAATTTAAATTTTTAATAATTAATTTGTTAAATAATAATAATCTATTCAAAATTTAAGAGACAATATAATTTTAGCTCTGTCTTAGTTTTACATTTACCAGACCTAGATGCATTATATATTTGATCTTTTATGTGAGGTTAACTAATGAATTGACTTACCATTATTTATCTGTCTCTCTTTATTACATCCATAGAAATAGATGGGCAGATTAAACTCAGGATTAAACAATATCTAGGAAAAGTATGGAACATTAAAGGATTCTCCTTTTTTAAAGACTTATTAGTCATGTCTTTTATTACTAAGATTCAATAAAAAAGTAATCTTTAAAAAAAGTCATTCCATTAGTATAATCATGTATTTTATTACTAACATTGAATAAAAAAGTATTCTTTAAAAAAGTAATTGTTTATTTGAATATTAGTTATAATGGTCATGATCACAAATGATTTTTTCAAAAAAGAAAGATGTTTATGATTTATGGGTTAGAAGAATGCAATGAAACAATACACATATGTTGCATTGTTAGAATAATTGAATTAGAAGGTACGCCTTGTTTTGAGGCAACATGAGAAACATGTTATTATAGAGTATATCATGAGAAACATATTTTTGCATTGCTACAGCTTGCTATGACATGGAAAACGTGTTATTATAGAGTATATTTGTTGAACCTAAATTTATAGAAGGATTTGTGTACACATAAATGTATATGACAACAAATATATGGCATTAAAAGTAAAACCACAAAACCCACGCTCATTTTCCTCCCTACCATATTGGCATCTTGAAGCCCCATGGACTCTAGCCAAACCCCCGAGTAAGAAAAGGATGAAATTTCCATGGGAGATTTCATGGAGTGTCATTATACATTACACAATAAAAAACTTGGGGAAACTTCGGTGTTTCCATATATAATATTTGATATTGTTGTGTTTACTTTGATGTGGCAACTTTAATGGGGAAAGGTATCCTAGTTTTGGAATCCTTTTGCATGCTTAAACCTAGTTTCTAGAAATGAAATACAAGGGTATGTTAGTGCACAAGCAAGCAAAATAAAAAAGGAACGATAAAAAGTGAGTAAGTATATGGGTAAAATTAGTATATACAATGTAAAGCTAAAAATAATCAATAATTTTTACAATTAGTTAACCAAATTTGTCTATTGAGAATGGGAAAGTTTTGTACTTACATACACTGTTGATCATGTTTAACAAGGGGGAGTTGCATTGGATCAAGTTGTAGGAGAATGAAAGAATTTGAAATAGACAGTGTACAATGCACTAATTTTGTTGAATGCCTATTATATCTATGTTGCAATGTAAATGAAATAATATACATATACAATAAAAGAGGTTAGCACTATCTGTTCTAAATAGAAAGAGATAAAATGCAACATTTTGAATACATGGGATGTTGGTAAACAATTTTCTATAAGTAATCTACTAGAGAAGTTGAAAAGAGAGTTGTGCAAACAATGAAAAATGCAATGGTTAGAATAGAGTATGTTTTTTGTAGACAAGTGTATGTGAAAATTTGTGTGTCCATGTATATAAGTAGCAACAAATATGTGAGGGTGGAAGGAAAAATCACTAAACCCACACTCGTTCTCCTCCCTACCATATTGGCATCATGAAGCCTCATGGGCTCTAGCCAAACCCCTAAGCATGAAACACAAATAAGGTCCACAAAAAATCTCGTGGACTCCTATGATATACTACAGAATAACAAAGTTGGGGTAAATGGGTGTTTTGAAATAAGATCTCTAATATTGTAGTCTTTTTTTTGCTGTGAGAAGTTGATTAAAACATATATCCTGATAAAAAATTGGCATCATGGGATTTGAAGATGGCTAGAGAAACATGGATAGATGGAATATATAGAAGAGTGTATGATAACTAAATAGGTGCATCTAACTTTAGAAACATATATATCGGTCTAGATTTTTTATTGCAAGTACTTGTAGTCATGTACAAAAAGGAAACCAGGCCAATCATGACATTGTAAATGGTTTAGTTGAATGGAGCAACATACACCATTGTCATGTGCTTCTGTAGATAAACAATGTGATGAAATCAACAAATTGTTTGTCCTCTCAAAAGCACATGACAATGGTGTTTGGTTGTCGTCCATAATCACGTAAACCCACACTCATTTTTCTCCCTACCATATTGGCATCATGAAGCCTCATGGGCTCTAGCCAAACCCCCAAGCAAAAAAAGAAGGTAAGCTCCATGGAAAATCTCATGGGCTCTTATCATATACCACACAATAACAAACTTGGGAAAGGGTGGGTGTTTTGAAAAAAGTTGTGTAATATTGTAGTGTTTTTTTTTGGTCTGACAAGTTGACGGAATACATATATCCTAGTAAAGAATTAGAATAATGGGGTTTGAAAACGGTTAGAAGAAGATGGATAGATGGAATGTATAGAACAATGTACAATAAGTAGAAAGGTTGATCTAACCTTAGAATGTGAGTTTAAATCTACCTATATTAAAAATACAATTGCAATCTAAGGAAGAATATAGTAAAAATGGTCATCGAATTGAGAGGCCAATTGTTACATAGACTGTCTACTGATACATAATGCATATTTTGCTTTAGGGGACTGGGGAAAAAGAATATCATAAAAGATATTGATACAAAAAAAGAAATCTATGCAACAGTTGGCTTCTCAATTCAAAATTCAAGCTACTAGATAAAATAGAGAAATTGTAAAAGAACTATTAGAACACTTTAAGAATTGGAGATAAATGACAGATGATCAAAACCCACATGAAACACATTGATACAACACAAGAAGCCTATGTAAGAGTTG
>VDFB02360881.1:0-40509 GCA_007258455.2 Sequoia sempervirens | reverse complement strand
TAACTCAAATATGAATTAGAGGTGATTGAATCTCTATTGTGAGTTACTAGTAAATGTTTGAATTAATTTAGTGGTTTAATTTCCTCATTTTTCATAAATGAAACTTTAGGAATGAAATAATTGCATGTGTTGTCTATTGAAACATTCTCATGTTTTGGGAAAAAAGGGGAAAAATGAAAATAAAGTAAGTTACTTAAATTGTAAAATTTTCCTTGGGTTGGGAATGCCTATTTATATTTGATTTAATCATTGGTTAAATATCTTATAAATGAATTAATTGTTGAATATTTATTTTGTTAAATAGAATTTTGGAAAAAAATGAGAAAATTAGAAATTAAGAAAAAGAGAAAAATAGAACAAAAGGAAAAGAAGTTAGTCATTTTTGAATTATTTACTTTTATTTTCATGAAGGAAAATTGCTCCAAAACCCTCTTTTGAGAAAATTTAAATTTTGGGAGATTTTGAGCAAATTGTGAAAGCTTGGATTATGGATTGGATTGGGATTGCTAAAGGATTGCTTTAGTGTGTGTTTTCTCATCCTCTACAAGTTGGGGGAATTTTGTAGGTTCACATCAATTTTGTGTGTTTTCAATTTGAGGTAAATCTTCATTATCTTCATTGTTTTGGTTGTGTTCTTTCATTGGATGCCATGTTCACCCTTAAGGGAGCATAGGAATTCCCTCTTAGTTTCAAATTTGAAAGAATTTAGAGTAGTTTAACTTTATTTAAAATTTTGTAAAAATGCAATTTTGTGCCCTCACCATTCCATTTAAAAAAAAAATGCTTAGAATTTGAATTTTATTGCATGAATTAAGTGTTGTGCATATTTGAATCAAAAGGGCACCTTTCATTTTTTGAAATTTTGAGTTTTATGAAAATGGAAAAATTTAAGCTCCATTAATGTAGTTTGCATGTAAATTTGATTATAAAATTTTGAATTCTCATGTTTTTGTATGTTTTTGATTGGGGGAATAGATGACCCCCCCCATGGATTTTCGTAAGGATCATTTTGAGATCCTAGTTAATTTTTGTGAGCCAATTTTTTGTGTCTAGTTTTCTATGCCATACTCAATTGTGACGAGTCATGATGAACCTAGGATGAAGGTACTAGAGATTTGTAGTGGAGTGACTCCCAATGTTTGTTGTGGCACAAAGATAGATAGAAAAATACAACAATATAAATTATGTTCAAATCTATAAAATTGGACAAAATAAAAGATTGAAAAGTTCCCTAAGGATGAATACCCATGAGGGCGCGAGAGAGAGATGAGTGATTCACCATATAATGTAAGGGGAAATATGCCCCTTACATACGATAATATAGGTTAATTGCATAATTAAAGCAATTAACTAGCAACTAATTTAGATAAATGAGTTAGACTAAATATAAAATATTAAATTAAATGAATTTAAATGTTGGGAAAATGATGCAAAGAATGCTATGAATCAATTTTGCACAATGTTGAATTTTTAGGGCTTGTTCAAATGACTATCTCAAATCCTACAAATTGATGTAGTTTGCTTTAGTTTATATCTATACTTGCAGAACTAATTTCTATGAGTGCAAAAATGAATGTATACTTGAAGTTTTGCTAGTAGAAATGAATTAGTACAAAAGTGATTGTTGGAATTCACTTATTTGAATTTTAGTAAGGGCCGGTAATGTTTACAAATATGTTAGGGGTATCTATTGAATAACAAGGGTCACATTCTCTTTACTTAGATTCATAGTTGGATTGATTCAACAATTTTGGTACAAGGATTGAGGACAACAAGTGTGTAATGGACCTATGATGATGTATGTTGATGTTATGCTCTAAGAATGTTGCTATAATATGTGCTATTTAATGATTTCTAGGTTGTTGTAAGTGATTCAAACATTCATAGATGATTTCAAAATCAACAAATTAATGAATATTTTTAAATACAACACACATATTAGCACAAGCATGCACTAGGTTGGCTCATTATAGTTGATAGGAGGAAGTCAATGGAATTTATTTTGAATTTGAATTTTAAAATATTAGGATTTAGATCAATAATTATAAAAATGATGCATACCAAGTCTACACCCATGGATTTGATCCTAGATGATGACTAGTGTATTTAGGGATCAAGATCAATCACCATCAATGAGTGACAATATCATTAGGATAAGATGACACAAGCAAAATTCATTCAAGAATGTCACTTGTAAATTAACCATTATATTAAGGACACTCTAATAAAAACAAACCCATTGTAATGCCCCGCCACGTAACCTAAAAGAATGTTGCAATGACCATGATAGTGTAATAATTTTTTTTTTTTTAAAGTATATACATGAACTTCACTAATGCAAACATTCCCTAAGATACGTGACGACACACTACATGTAAATCCCATAGATGACAAAGGTAACAAAACATAGCATGTGTTTAATTCTCATAAACTTAAGAGCATACATTCATTAACAAATAAATTACATCAATGAAGGTATAATGTACAAAAATGATTCTTTCTTACATTGCAATTATAATAGCATTTACAATACTCATTTCCAAATGCGGTAGGTCATACAAAAGTATATAATTACATGTTACAAAAGTTCTCCCTGATTACAATTAAGGAGTGATACATGAATAAAGTTTCCACTGATACAAATAATAAATATGAGAAAGTACATATCCACACACAAGCTCTCCAATCAAGAAGTACTTGTCACCATGAACAAGAATTGGGGACCCAACGGTGTAAGGTGCATGTTCCACCCAACCAAGTGGTACCCGTAGGGCCACCCCCCGTGCTAGGAAATAGTAAAAAGGTTCCCTAGACATAACCTACAAACCCTAGATATAAGCAAAAACATAGAAAAAACTATACAAGTACAAACTTAACTTAATGGCTACATTGCTTCCAAAACTAAAGGATCAAATACATTAAGTTCACAAAGATATTGTTATTATAGGTGGAGTGTCATCACAATGTTGCATAGGTTACCCAGGTGAATCTTCCTAGGTTCTGACCCCCATCTTGGGTTACCCTGGTAACCTCTTATGAAACCCGACCCCACATGCAATCTGTTGCGAAATCGAATATCTTTCATAGTTTGAACTAGATATCAATTTTGCCATTCTAGGCCTTCTCGACTCATCCCCAAGTCTAAACTATCCCTTGAGTCCATGAGTGAGGCTTAATTAATCTAGTTAAAGGTTTTAGACTGCCTAATGTGTTGATTTAGTTTTCATTGATTAATTAACTCTACATGAGTTACCTTGGCACCACTTTGCGTGTCGGCCCTCATAAAGAGCCACTCCCCTAATAATAACATAAGAAAATTAATTCCACTAACTAAGGGTAGACAAGGTGCACATAAACCAACATCAAATATCAACCATATAACAATAGACATTACAACCCGTTCATAGAACCATGTGTCTAAATCGAATAAAACTATGTGCACTACCCTAGTTTGTCCAAAATATGAAACCATCATAAAAACAACTCCCTTTCAAGAAAATTACATCTGGAAGACTTATATTCTTAATTAACCCCAATTTGTCCAAATAATCATGAATAGAAGACAACACAACTTTAAATGCAATTCAGACAAATATTTAACTAACACTAGGATTTCCTATATCCATTTGCCATCTCAAGATAATAATGATACTACTTGGATCAAAATATACTATCTTAATCTTTAAAAAATATATTTTATTCTAAATAAAAATGAAAGAATAAAATCTGCGTTTTTTGTATTTCGCCTCACAGATTTTATTCCATTTTTTTTTAATTTCATGCCCAATTTCGTCTGTATGGTGATTCTTCCAGAAAATTAGTTTTTAATAAAATTTATTTGAGTATTTTACATGATTTCAAATGCATAATTTATATAACTATGCATATATATATATATATATATGTATATATATATATTTTTAAATATATATATATATAAACAATAAATCAGAAAGATTGCTCAAGAAGAGCAAATTTTAACAAAGAATTTTCTACAGGAAGATTTTAATCAAATGATATAGAGGTTTTCAATTTATCAATTTTGATAGAGGGTTTCATTTTTCGTAACATAAGATTTCATTCACAATTTAAATTCTCAAAATCTTTTCTACAGGAAACATTTAACAAAGTTTATCATAGAGGTTTCTGTTTCCTCAAACTAATCAGTGAGTTTCATTTACAAATCTATAGAGACTTTCTTCTGTTTCCTTTTGAGAATTTTCTATTGTTTAACAATAACCTTCTGTGTTGCTCTCTGATTTTACTATAAAGTTCTTGTTTTCTATAGTTTGAAGAATTGACAGTTGAAGAATAGCTTTGCCTGCTGCGTGCAACTTTCAAAGCCCTACTTTCAAAAGGATGCAAATTACTGAACCAAAAATAATCTCGAGATCTTCTTCCAGAATTTTAAAATCAAAACGCTAAAAATAAACTAACAATTTTTCCAACAATTCTCTGTTTCCTTTCTTTCCCGTGAAGTGCCTTCTTGCCTTTCCCAGTTCTAGCAATATTCTCTATGAGAAAACCCTCAACAACAATTTGCATTTAATTTTACTAACACACATGGCAAATCAAAAATATCCAAATATTTTCTTTTAACAATTATAAAGAATTATTCTATTTTATAGAATTTAAAATTTTAAAAACTAATTTCATTTTCTTTAAACAAATTTAAAATTCCCATTCACACAAAAACATTTAAACAATATTTAATCTATTCTCTCAATAAAAGTAATTTAATCAATTAATTTATTTATTTAACAAAATAATTTTAATCACAATGATTAAATTATTTTACTAATAAACTAATTTAATTAATTAAATAAAATATGAAACTTTTATCTACAATATTTAAAATTAATTTAAATAAGCACTAAATTATAAAGAACATTAATCTAACATTAAATTCACAAAATAAACCTTTCATAACAAGTAACAAGGCAAACTTAGACGTGACAACCAAACATACCAGACCTAAACTGACGACATACTGTGACTAGGTTTAAGGCTAGACTAGGAAAAACCTCGTTACTATCTCCCAATCAACATCACCGTTGAGCCTGGACATGCTCAGACCTGTGAAACCAGGTGGAGTCGGTGTCATGTACCTGCAATCTTGCAATCAGACATATAACATACATGTATATAATCCATGATTCAAAAACACCGTGAAAAGAAAATCGCGAAAATCACAGGGCACTCGCAAACGAGTGATGCAACTCCGTTCTCCTCACCAATACAATATCACATCGAACTGACAAAATAAATATCAATTTAAACTACCATGAGCATATATAGCAATATCATCTCAAGTAAACATCTATGCTAGCATGTCAGAAATAATCACCACCAAATAGTGTATCATCACATCATAAAATAAATACACCATCACTCTACTGTCAGCGATCAAATACATCAAAACAAAGTATCAGGGTCTATCAAAGTGAAACATACTCTCAGAAAACATAAGCAAAATGGAGGGGTACTACACCCATAAACAAAGTAAAAGAACATGAATATGCAATTGTTATCATTACAAATCTTAAATTCACTTAAAATTTTATTAAAATAGAATACTCAAAAGTAAAAAGAAATTACAAACAACTAAATATACGGCGTGGTCAATAGATGGATTGACAATCAATCATTAAAATTTTATTAAAATAGAATACTCAAAAGTAAAAGGAAATTACAACTAAATATGAGGCGTGGTCAATAGATCAATCGACAATCAATCATTAAGTGCTTGTTAGCTAGAGGTTGATGTTTCAAATCTTGCACCCTTGAAGATTTTCCTCACTCTAATTGAACTTTACAGAGGAAAAATAGAGTTATAATCACTATTAACCAAACTCAAAAACCTAATAAACCAAAATAAGGGTGAAAGAAAACAAACCAAAATAAGGTTGAAAGAAAAACAATGAAAATGCTAGATACCATAATTGAACTCCTAACTTAAATAGAAATAATACAAAAATAAACCTAGTAGCACCGAAAAAGAAAAGAAAACTAAAAAAGACAACTATATATAATAATTAAGATAAAAACTAACTTACTTTAAAAAGAAATTTAAAAACACCCTGTCATGTGACCGTTCCTCCATGAAGGCTTTAAGAAAAAGAATTCATTTAGTACCAAGCAAACGACAAATCAGCAAATAGAAATAGGTACGAGTTAAAAATTTCAGTTCCCAAAGTTCCCACGGATGGCACTCGTGTGTACAAAATGAGAGAAAGGCAAGGGGGAATCCCCTGAAGTTTAGAATAGAAGCGAGATTCTCGCAACCTGTGGACATATAAATTACAATAATATGTCTGTCACTACTTCACGAGGATCCATGCCAGACACACCGCACTGAATTACATTTATGATATCTGTGACTGTTTCCTCTGCCTTTACTGACTTCACTTTATAAAATCATGTCCAAGCTCAAATATATATGCTGGGTCTGCCTCATTAACCTAAAACGCTCATGATTGAGCTTCAAAATCACAATATCTCAGGTGTTTATCAGGTGGGTAATGAGCCCGTTTGGAAAACTAGATTACTCAAGTGGAAAACTATTTGTGTTTGTCACTTCTTTTATCGAAAACCAACTCACCCACCCGAAGAATTATGTAGCAGGCATTATAGACTGACTTGACTGTCCCCACTTGCCTGGGAATTCTGTCATTCTGGCAGGGACTTGTCCGCGTCAGGATTTTTAATTTTAGCTTGGGCTACCGTGGCACGCCAGTACGTTCTGTACAGTAGCGTCGATAACTGATTGCAGAATCCAGTTAAAACTGGTTTAAATATAGACACAGCAAATTTTTTGGAGTGTGGAATTACTGTTATATGATAAGTTTCAGGGCTCCTTTGTAAACCTTTTCTATTTGGGTTGGGTGCAGAGGTTTATCTGTATAACAGTACAGTAGAAGATGATGCAGGCGGGAGGTGAGAGGGGTGGTGATGTGGAGATAGCTTCTACATCTAGAAGGGGACAGCCCTTGCCTTTGCCCAAGCCCAAAACCCCACCCCGGCATCCTGATATCCATGGAAAGTACAGGAAACAGGCAGAATTGAATCATTTGAACCAAGAGATTTCATTGCTAGAAGTAAGTATATTTACTACTTGCAATATCTTTCTCATACTGTCATATTCTCTGTCATTTTTTTTTCATTTGTCCTTTATAACTATTTGTACTTTATATTACAACAAAACTACTTGTCCTACATACCACATCGAACCCCATTGTTAATCCTTCATTCTTCAATCAAGCCTATGCAATATTTTGAACATTTTTCCCCTGGGTTTTCTGTTTTATGTTACGCTAATTTCAGGAAATGCTTGAATGCCCCGTTTTATTGTTCTTGGTATGCTTTTCAAATTCTTTACTGTCTATCAAAGTTTGATGTACTATGTAAGAAATCCGCTTTTTACGACACAGCATTTGCGTAAGATAATCATGCAAGCTTGGCAGGTCTACACCTTAGAAGATGGTAATAATTCTGGTTTACTTTACTTGTACTTTTCACGGTCTTGATAGGTGTTAATTATGGTGCTTGTATGTCTATTATTGAATCTCGCTGGTTTTGATTTAAAAATGGAATTCATAAATGAGACTTAGCCCACCTTGCCCACCAGGTTTGAGATTCTGGTTTGGAGATGCCCTTGGAAGAGATCTTTGGAAGCTCTAATTGACAAATGGAATTGGTAAATGAAACGAAGCATTCCATCTGGCTTCTTTAACATTCTGATTTCCAAACACTGAGAGATATAACAAAATGTAGTTGCAAAATAGAATCTCTTCTTTGGTACATTGTTGTATTATTATATGCCAGCATTCGTAGATGGTATCAGTAATCTTAGTTTGAGATATATTCTTTGTCTCACCTGATAGAAATGCCTGAAATGAGAAATTCCATGGAGTTTTCTGTTTGGCTTCTTTTTTGTATGTTATGTTAGGCATAATATTTCTCAACATAGAAATTTATTTGAGTTTGTTTCTTCAATACTTTCCTTACTCCTAGTAAAATCTTTTAGATGGGTTCTTTATTGAGATCACACTACTGCGATTCTTTCTACATTTGCGTAGGATAAAAATAAAATTCTAAATGCTTTTCACTTTTAAAGGCCTATTTTTGGATAATTTTTGTGATTCCTTTGCCAAGTTGCACTTTTAATTGTGATGTCTTTAGTTTTGAAATAAAATGCAACCATTGTTGCAGAGAGGATTTTATGCAATGTGTTCTTGGATCATTACATTGTAAAGGTATCTAGTAGCAAAACTGTTTCAACTTTCAAGTGGTTTTGTGATATTAACACAATATCGTGCTTCATATCTTGTCTTAAGTTGTTATAGCTAACGTATTATAATTTTTCTGGAGGATTTTATATGTGTTTGGAATAAATACTGAGAAAGACTTGAGTTGTGTCCGTATTTTATTATATGATACAGTTATAAATTTATACAAAATTAAGATTTGGATGAAGCCTAAGAATTACATAAAGCCTCAGGGTTCTAATTCATTCTGCTAAAAACAATCTCATGTCATTTTTTTTCAAATTCTTAATTCATGAATATGTTTAAAAAAACTACAAGAAACATGCATAAGATTATTATTTTGTAGGAAACTGAAGATGTTTAACATCAATCCAGAGCAATTAAGATAAGCAATTATAAGGTACTTGCACTTAAGCTCAAAGAATTATCTTCTGGTGATTATTCCTTTCTCAAAGGATGCTTAATTCCCCATAGGAGACCGATCCTTGAAAGGGAGAGATAAATTGATAATACAATGATAACTGGATCTTACTATTTATAGGGTAAGGATCACACTACAGCTGTGCTCTTTAGTATCTACTACCTTACATATTACTGAATGCAAGCATGCCATGTTATTTCTTGCAAATTCAAATCTAATTTTTATTCTGTATCTAGAAGTGAGTTATAATCATTTCTGGATTCTGCAATCAAACATTTTTTGTTGGATACCTTAGTAGCTTTTGCTTCCCAGGACAATCAAAACAATGACAGCTTTCATGCTGTTGCAGTTCATGCTTGCCATGTTACCTATTTGCATAATGCATAAGGCCTTCTAAGCATAGAAATGCTTGCTTTATAAGCATTGAAGCAATGAAGAGTATTTGGATAAAGGATTGATTAGGATGAAAGTCATAAGACCCTTTTTGTTTTTGCGATCTCAGAGTTATAGGTTATCCTATTATACATGACTTTCCAAGTCTTGTCTGTAATTTTTGTTTTGTTGATATGATGACCCATTTGTACAATGTTTTCAATAAATCATTCAGATTAGGAATGATTCATTCACTACACTTACATACAGGAATCAAGAGACCATTCTGGATGTATATTCATTTTTGCCTTTCTTCCCAATTTATATCTTCATTATGTGACTACAATTAATCTCTTGTTATCTTTACTTTTCCTAGGCAGTAATATACTACTGAATATTGATTATGGTTTCCTTATTTTTTTCTTCTTTTCTATTTCTTTTCCTGTTGTAAGAAAGATAACAAAGTAGATGTTCCTGTTTGATAGCTAGAGAATTTGTATTGCATACAAATATATGGTCATCTAACTGTTGTACAGAGGATCACAATACACGTGATCAAACAAGAGTCATTGAAATATCCTGTTGCATGCCCAAAGTTGATTGTTGGCAAATAAATGACACCAATGGTGATTCTGTTAGGAGTCAGTTTATGGTACCCAGAGTTATCATTTATGTAATATCAAGTTTTTGTGAGTAGACTATGCTGTGATGCCAGTTACAAGTAAATTTAACTTTGGAGACATAATTTTTGTATTCAAGTGTGTTGTCCATAAAAGTTTGTCTGTTTTAATTAGTATTTAATTTAAGATTTGAATGCTGCTGGCCAAATCTTTTAAGGATTCCATGAAAGAAGGAATGCTATTGGGGGTAGTTTATTCCCAAAAAAGCTGAACAGGTTCTTAGAATAAATTAGTGTTTTGTCAAACAGGAAGAGTTGAGGTCACTTGAAGGTCTTCCCCCAGCTTCCAGATGCTGCAAAGAGTAAGTTGGTTATATTTGTTTTCGTTGTTGAGATTTTCCTTTATCCATCCATGATTCATTTTGAGGTGATTGTTGAGAAAGCTGTTTGTTAAAAATTTCATTCATGTCTAAAAGAACTAATTATATAGCTTTAAATAAAGTTCAATGAATCTCCACATTTAGGGCATGATTTGATTGTTCATAAAAAACACAATTGTTTATTTTGGCAGGGTTGACGAATTTATTCACACACACCCAGATCCTTTACTTCAGTCGTATGATCCTTCAACTTGGGAACCTTTTGCTAAAGCTGATGTTTTTACAGACAAATGTATGCATAGTTCTTTTTCTCTTGTATATTATATCAACAGTTTATTTTCTTTGTGAACAGGAAGAACAGGAATGAGGAAGTTCGGAGGTCATTCCGCAGCTTGAAGATTCTAGAGTAATTTTTTGTTTCCATCTACTGAACATATTCTATGAGTATTAGATAAATATTCTAGCATATCTTCTTAAATGTTGCTGCTGCCATGCTTTGCTTTATTTCTATAGTTTTTAGTTTTTATATTTTTTTTATATTTTGTATAATGTGCATAGATTTCCCAATGATCATAATCCCCATTTGTGATTGCATTTTCATTATTTTGTAGGGAATTTTCTGTGTACGACATGCATGTATACTTATCATACATGTTGCAGGTCTAGGACTCACATTACTTGACTTTTTAATGATATGGCAAGCCAAAGAGTAAGATTCAGCTTGCCACCCAACAAAAACTTGGCAGAAAGCTAGAAAAAACTTAAATTTACATATTTTAAGAATTTAATTAATAAAGGGATTTTTCAATGAAGAAACTTCAGAGATGTCAGATTGCACATAAGGTTATACAAACATAATCAGCGAATAGTCAAATGCATGCAAACATTGAATGGACATAAGCTTCAAAACATTAGCTTGTGGAGTAAAAAATGGGCTGTGTTGGAAACACAGTTGGATCTTGGATGAGCCATTGAAAGACTTACTCTTTGGGTTTGTTGAGGAACTTGCTTAAAGTCAATATCCCTAATGCTGTTATCCTTTTTCCCTGTATAAAGCAATCTCCCCTTAGGAAAAGCAGATTAAAATATATTGAAAATCAGTTTTTAGTTTTTTCCCTTTGTAGCCTTACACCACTCGAAACTACCTGTTGAAGTGTGTTTTGACACACCAAGAAGTTGGAACGAAAATTGTACCCCTATTTGGAAGGTGTTAACCTCAAGAGTCTTCTATATGCATTTGTGGTTGAAAGGTTCTTAAATAGCTTGATAGATGAGTGGTTTGGTTGACCCATTCAAGGGGCTCAAGCGGAATCTTAATGGAAAATCACTAATCATTTGCTGTTCATGTCTTGTGACTTGCTTATGGGCTGCCCCTGTGTACATACAGTCCCAAAGAATAGATATTGCAGCTATTAACAATCCTTCACATGTAAAGAAAAGAATGTATTCTAACAAAACTTCATTCGTTAATTGCCATGTAACATAAAGTTTCAGATTTGCAATTCACATAAGTCTATCAATTTGTACAAAAAATGGACTGAAATCCTAAATTAAAACCTAGATTAAACCTAATCTAACTGATGTAATAAAAAAATGCAACAAAATGGCGAGAGAGAGAAAGAGAAAGCATTAGCCTGTCAAATTTGTTCTTTAAGCATCATTTGATGAGCAGGCACATTTGATATAAAACCATTCTTTTGCTTGACCCAAAGAATTGCAGCCAACATACAAGAAGGTGCAATCCTCTGGGGAGAGAAACCGTGAAAAGTATAATCCACAACCACCTTATTCCAGGCATAAGTTTGAGGAACAACTCCCACAACTGTAGTGCAAGACATGTATTTCACGTAAACTGCACTGAAGTATTCATATTGACCACACAAAATAACTTGCCATTAGTAATTCTTAGTGATGTGAAGTACCATTCAAATTCATCACATACTTATTGAATTTCATACAAAAGGTACAAGATAACAAGACTCATCGATTGAAAAACCAACAACAAACTGAAAAAAACACAGAAGAAATTGAATTGTATTATGAGAATCAAATATTTTTGGTTTCCAACCCATTACAAGTTGAACTTTGATACTTATATAGCTTTTTGTGAAAATGGGAAGTCAAAAGGATGTCCCTCCAAAATGACCATATAGGACAAAACCATAAGAAGGCCAAGATTCATATGTCTTAATTTTGAATTTACAAGGCCTTATTAAAGAAATAATAATGATATGACTTTGACTACAAATTTGATCCAAGTCGAGTGAGTTTGAAGATAATGTTCTCATGAAAATTCAACACTTTGCAGCAATTTTTTGTCCATAGTCATTTCCAAAACTCATATAAATTCCCAAAATTTCTAGAATGTCTTAGTCCCCAAGCTGCTCATTGTTTCAACAATATTTGTAATTGCCTTTTTCTGCATGTTTCAACATTCTCCATATGCAACTACAACTCTAGGGTATTTGAATTAGCAAACACTACACTTGTCCTCTTTATTTGTATCCTCTCTCGTCAACTCTTCATGACAATGCCCTCATGCAAACACATAGATCAAACCCTTGCAACCATAGAAGAAAACAAAGTATCATGTTCTTTAAACCAAATCACAATATAGAGCTCATTTTAGATCCTTAGAAAGCACATAATAACCTTCTCCACAAAGTCATTTAATTTAAATATTTTTTATTTCAAATGGGATTGAAATTCCCTTGAGGAGTTTTTGCCAACAAAACAAGCGCCATTGACAAAATTTCATAGCTTGAGCTGATTCTATACCATGCTTAAAATTGCTTTTAGAATGTAGGATAAGATTGATAGATACCTAAGAAATCCATTCAAAATCAATACTATACACATTTTGTTCTTATGTGAAAATGCAGGTGAAAACCCTACCAAATAAACATAGTTGGGCTTTAACAACTACGAGGGGACTTTAGAGTTTGGTGCTTGCAGGAGAACTTTGAACTTTCAGTGCATGTGGGGGGGACTTTGGACTTTTAGCACATGTAGGGGAACTTTGGACTTCTTACGCAATTTCGCAATTGCAAGGGAACTTTGGACTTCTCATGCATGTGGGGTAACTTTGGACTTTTGGTGCATGTGGAGGACATTTCGACTTCCCAAACAATTTTGTAATTGCAAGGGAACTTTAGACTTCTTGCGCATGTGGGGAACTTTGGATTTCTATGAAACATTCCTAAGTCATATGATCTATTAAAGGGCTAGAACTCTACATGAAGCCTAAACAAACCAATCAAAGGTAATATCCATGAACCCACACTAACAAAAAGCCCCCTTTGCATTGATGATCAAACCAAAACACATATCCGTGTGCCCTTGTGACATCCCTATACACATGATTGTGAATTGTGACCAATACCCGTAGACCTTAGGACAATAGCCCTATGGACGCACAAATCTGACATCTATATAAATACTCAACAAGCGACAAATGACTACACAAGAGGCAACTAGATGTACTTGAAGATTCCAAGTCAAAAAGTGATAGAGGTTCAAAATCATTAGTTAATCCAACAGTGTGTTTTGATTTTCATGACACTACCCTCTTTGGACTTGCTAGGTTGGTGGAAACACAACTAGCATTTACATGTTTGTTAAGATATATTGTGCGTTTGCCAAAAAATCATCAATGATTGACTTTGAGTAGTAAGGTTGCATAGATCTAGCCTATTGGCTCATTTTGGTGGTGAGTAGATTGGCTTGCTAAAACTTATGTGCAAGTAAATAATAAAGTCTTTAAGGACATTGGAAATTGAACAAACCTTCTTGCAAGTAACAAGGGGCAAAATATTCCCCTTCAAGGGTTAAAAGGTACTAATCAAAGGAATTTGAATGGTGGAAGGAATAAAGCAAGAAAGAGCAAAGAATTTTGGTCTCCACCCTAAAAGGTTTCTTCAAACTTAATTTTGATGGGGTTCTAGGGGGTAACCTTGGCTAGAGTGGTGGAGGATTTGCAATTTGTGACTCACAGGGAGACCTGATTTATGGGGGATCCCTCTTCTTGGATATACGAACCAACAATGAGGTAGAATGGGAAGTATTACTTTTAGGTTTAGGTGCTGCAATAGAGCAGAAGTATAATTTGTTCATTGAAGGTGATAATAGTGATTAATGGTATGAACAAAAGGAGTAGCTTGAGTTGGAAAATTAACAAATATGTTGAAGAAGCATTACGAATGAAAGGACACTTGGAATCAATTACATTTGCTCATTATAGATTAAATTTGAATAGTGTTGCAGATTATCTAGTGAATGAAGGTATTCGACGAGGGTTGATCATGGTCAATTGAAGCCATAGGTTGAAACTCTCACTTAATCTAGATGATGAATTACTAAGTTTTATCTTTTTATAATTGCAATAACACTTCTTAAACCCTCAGAGTGGATTGATCATTAATGATGATGTGTATCAGAGATGCTAGGAGAACTAGTGTTAAAGTCATTGAAGGGCAATGTGCAACAATGATGCAAGTTTGATTGGAGAGCGTTATGGTGGAATGCTATTATTTGTAAGGCGGTGGCATAGGGAGGTGGCTAGTTATTATAATTATGCACTATGTTGATTAATTGCGGATGGTGGTTGCTAGTGTGGCATGATGGAAAAGTTCTAGTAGTGGAGTTCTAAGTTTTAGGTGGTTATAATGGTAGGGAACTCTTAGGAGCAACGAGATGGTGTGGTGATGGCGAATGAGTTGATTTCAAACCACTGGTTGTAGTGTATCTTTTCTTGTCAAGACTTGGCTATGCTTGGATTCATAAAAGGGGTCTTGTGCGAGCAATTATCAATGGTGGGAAGGCACTCAAAAGCAATCATTCG
Source organism: Sequoia sempervirens (assembly GCA_007258455.2). NCBI lineage: Eukaryota > Viridiplantae > Streptophyta > Pinopsida > Cupressales > Cupressaceae > Sequoia > Sequoia sempervirens. Next base: position 25,610 of record VDFB02360881.1, on the reverse strand, counting down.
TGGAGATTTTAAAACAAATCTAGCACTTTCTCCTAGATGCATTTATGAGTATGGTTGCTTCAATAGTTTTTTTCTTGACCAGTTCTCAAGCTTACCAAGAAGGATTAGAAGAGGGAAAAAGAGTATAAACCCTAGGTGATTGACGGGGAAAGCTCAACCTCCATCCCTATCACGTGCATGTATACAAAGAGAGTGTGGTCAGAATTAAGGCACGGGATGGCTATCCTACACACAATTTTAGTGATATTGGTCATGTGATGGTAGTGCTCCATGTTTACGGGAAGGTTGGAATATAGTCATGTTTTGAACCTAAGACCTGTGAGTGGATAAATGCTTTACACACTTGTTTGATCACTTCATCTATGAATGCACTTTATACAAATTTTCCAAAACTGATATATTGCTCGCACTTGCATGCTTGTCTTTCAGAATGTGCGTTTCTTGCAAAAAATCAATACTGAGGCTTGAACTTGAGACCTCACTAATCCTAAAGTCTTCAAACACTTTGATAGCCACCTCATCTAGCCAATCCCCTGCAATGTAAGTTTCAAAGATTATATAGATAAACCAGATTCTGATTTGGCCTCATAAAAATAAAGGTTTTAATCCCAATGGACAGACAGCAGCAAACAAAAAGACTTTGTGAGCTTCATATAGAAGCAGGCTTTTCCCGATAAGTTCAGTAGTAGATGGCACTTCTACCTCAGTATGCAAAGAATATGCCCACCAGATTTTGGAATGCCCTTTCAGGCACAATTCAGCAACTTTTATCAGATTTTTGACTTTGACGCTGATTTCCCCCACTCCCCAGGTAGTAGTTGAATTTAATTTCTTGAAATATCCATGTCCAGCAAATAAAAACATCTGAGTTTGATGAGATTTTAATGATGCAAGGCATTTCCAATGCAACAGGCTTATGTTCCAGACACTACAGACAAGTTCCAATTCCCCAAAGATTTTTATGGATTTCAGTTAAATCATCAACAGAATTTTAGTGCTTCAGGCATTGATTTAGTCAACTTCCAGCGCTTTGGCATGAAGTTGCGGCACACCAGGCCCTCCAAACGCTTTTCCATAGAGTCTCTAGCCTTTTCTTATAAGTTCTTCCTCACCATTCAGGAAACTTTTTCTCATAAATTCTTCCTCACGTCTTTCAGGTCACTCTGATACCACTGATAGAGAATGGACAAAACCATGAGATGGAGCAATTGTGTGTACCATATATTTTTTGTTATTTCAAAAATAGTTTACATCCTTGTATATAAATACTTGCTAAGAGCTAGCTATATAACAAAACCTGTTTGCACAGGACTCAACTACCTGCAACAACCCTCTTAACATTACTAACATGCTGACAAAGCATTAATATAATTAAACACACTAAAGGGGGTGTCTCACTAGGAGATGCATTCCCTATACATAACAAAAACAACTAAATGTAAAACTAAATCTTGGATAACAAGACAAGACGTACACTAGATCCAGTCACCCTAATTTAAACTGTTTCGTGAGTTAAAATCATTAATTTTGAACAGGGACTCAAGAGAGCCAATCTTAATCAGAAGCACTCGATCTTACTATCATCCAAATACCATCCATGTTTGACACTTAGTGATTTCGACTGAGACAAGATGAAAATGATTGCCAAGCTCTTATTATTCTTTTCCAAATATTTCTGCAGGCTTTACGATCTGAAAGATTGCATACAGCATGTTAAGGAGAGAGGGTTCACATTACGTGCAGACACACACACATAACCTCAGTTTTAAATATGTTTTTTAGCTGATAATACCTAGTGTGTGATTATTTCTATCAAATTATCTCTTCCATGATGACTTCAACAATTTATTTTGTTCAACAATCAGGCTTTATGTCCTCAGCTTGACTAGGTTGCAAAACTCCTTGTTCTTTATGTGCAGTGTATACATCCCAAGAGATTAAGGGTAATCCTCTTCTACCTCATGATAATCCTTTCTAGCTTGTAATAATTTAAGTCGCTAGGAAACTAACATGAAAAATATCACAAACGGTCAGCTGCCAAATTCACAATCCCATGGTATGTTTATGTACAAGTGAGATTTCCTTGTGAGAGCACTTTGGAATTTTTTTTGAGTCCTTGCAAGTACCCAATTAATGGTGGAGATAATAACTCTAAGGGGAATCCCAATGCATATCATCATATTAAATTTGAAATTCACATGGTATTTTGAAATGATCCAACATGATATATAATCAGAGCCAATGAACCAGAAGTTAGTTTGAAGATTGCTAACCTTTAGTGCCTAAAACTGTACAAAGCATCTCCAAACTGACCGAGTACTTTTCACTGACTACTATGGTTATTTGACACAGATAACCATGTCACTAATAAAATGCTCACTAGGAGTCTCACCAACCCTGCTAATTGAATTCCCTGATTTGGTATTTTGTTTAATCTTGGAGCTTATAATCAAGAACATAATGCATCAAGAATCTAATCCTCTTCTACCTCATGATTTTCCTGAAAGGTTATTTCTAAGGATCCTTTCTAGCTTCTAATAATTAAGGTGACCAGGAAACTAACATGAAAAATAGTACACGTGATCAGCTACCAAATTTATGGCCCCATGGTAAGTTTACTTATAAGTGATATTTCCTTGTGATGGCATTTTGGATTTTGTTTGAAGTCCTTGCATGTGCCGAATCCACAATGTAGATATTAACTCTAAGGGGAATCTGAAGGTGTCTCATCATATTAATTTTGGAATTCACATGCTATTTAGGATTTGATCCAACACAATATATACTCGAAGTGATCCAGAAGTTAGTTTGAAAAACACTAACCTTTAGTGTCTAAAAATGCACAAAGCATCTCCAACTCACCAAGCGTGTTTCATTGACCACTATATTAATTTGACACAGATAACCTTGTCACTAATAAAATGCACACTAAGAGTCTCAGTGATCCAGTAAAGTGAATCATTGATTTGGTATTTTTCAATCTTGTCTAGAATAAATTATAAAATGCACGCTGAAAGTTTCAGCAATCCAGTAAAGTAAATCCCTTGATTTGGTATTTTTTTAATCTTGTAGCGTTTGATAAAGAACATCAAGCATCAACAGCCACAGACCTTTACTGAAGGGGCTAAAGTACACCCTTTTTGGATAGACATCTGATGGGGAGATAATTGATCACTTACTTGAACCTTGACAGGAGCTTTGACAAAAAGAGTCTTGGCAGCAGATAGCATCGTTGGACCAAAACATAGGAAAGTTTACATATCAATAAATTCCATTTGAACCCACTACATGCTTATCAAAATTAATTTAAAAGAAAAGTTCCTTCTATGCTAAATATTGGCTTGTTCAATGGTTTCCTAAGCAGCCTAAGGTTCTCGGGAATGAATTTACCTTAAACAAAGAATGCTTATTCATTCCTTGCAATTCTGGTAATTCCATCCCAATTTTTCGGAAAGCACCTTTGTAATAACTTTATATGCAACATTATTCTAAAGAGTAATCACTCACCAACTTTCAAGTCTGTTTCTAATAGAGACTTTAAGGAATTTAATAATACCTGGATTAGTTTGCCCTCCCAATGGTACTATAGATGAGGCCTCTTCACAGAGAACATTTCTGTACTAGTACTGCTTTACAAAAAATTGTAGAATTCAAGGGGCAGATGGATGTTAACCTTCCAATTTACTATTCTCTATCTCCCAAATAGTTCTTACCTCCTTTCAAACTCTTGGTCTTCCAAAGAAGAAAGAATAGCTGGAACAAAGCCAACACTTATTATTGTAAAGATGGCATAACCATAAAATTTTCCCATTATCAGCATATTGTTCTGTCATAAGTTGCCAGACATAATAATAGTTCTTCTACAGCTAGCCCCCTGGAACTGTATGAGAAATGTTGAGCTTGATATATATTTTTAGAATTTTGATTGATCATTAATGTCTGCAAATGAATAAAGCGTGGCAGTTGTCTTGACTTATAACCAGGAATAAAAGCTTATAGGATTATAAATAAAAGCAGATATCAAGACATGCGCATATTAATAGATGATTAGATCTGGGTCTCTCTAAGAACTGCAACATTGAACTTGTAACTAGATTACTGAAAGAGGTTAGAGCAACCATAGAATATATCCAACCTGGCAAGAATCTTGTATTTGCACCACTACTTATTGACTAGGTAAACTGTGCAATTCTTTCTTTGTTTTTGTGTCATTCAGATCGGTTATGTTGGGTCCTGAAATTTATGCTCAAACTTTGAGAGGGATCAATCCACTTCAAGCTCAAGGATTTGTCATTCCTGAAGGTGGATATACTAGTTCATTACCAAGGAGTGAGTGATGACAGGCCAATTGTTGAAAGTGGATAATCTCTCCTTTGCTTCAAGCTCAACTAAATGTAGGAGGGTGTTCCTAGAGGTAAACTTTAACAAGATTTAATCACAATTGAAGGTATGCAAATAGGCAAACTTGTAGTAGTATCCAATGTATGCTTGGCCCCAAAAGCTATCACTAGGTGAAGGACTAACCTACTGCTATAACCTCTATTAAAATGATCAAGACATCAATGCAAGATTGCAAGATGTGGGTATGTAGGACATGAATCCATTAAAGTGAAATCCTTTATGGCTTGCTGGAGATATTATTTTGCTTAAAATGCTATATCATGAAATGCATACAAATCTACTTCCTACTCCTACATTTTTGGTTAAAGATATTCATTTTAAGGTGCATGGAGGGTTAAATACTTTCAGGACTGGTGTTTTATCCCTTGGGCTATAGAGTTACAATCAACTAGAAGACACAACACACAGAAATGTCAAAAGAGATGATATTAATAACTGAACATACTTAATACTCCCTCTCCAAACATCTAGAAATCCTTATGCAACATTGGAAAAACTATTACAAATAATCCCTGCAATGCATTAAAGTGCTGCAACACTTATCAGATCAATATTACATTCACAACAACAAATGTGGCGAGAGAAAACCCTATGCTAAGAAAATCCTATCACACTTCATTGCTTGGAAGTTTCCCAAAAAATCTAGAATTGGCCAAGGAGACATTCATATTTGCTATAGGGTAGCTACCTCTTTATGATTTGCAAAATGAGATATTCTAATGGCTACTAGACATGCAAGGATTTAAACCTTATATCTTACTCGGTGTTGCAATTGCATGGAAACGGAGAAATGATCGACCTCTTTTCTAAAAAATGAATCGATATACATAGCACTTTGTTGGTTGCCTTGTCACTTTAGGAATCGAAGAAGAATTATAGGTTGTGAATGCTGCAAGTTGAACAAGTTGAAATCTCACAAAATCCACTGAAATAGTGGCTTGGAGCTTGTGTACAAAAAATCATGTTAGAAAAACAACCATCGCATTAGTGGCAGCATGGCATTGTCACCTTTCATCCTTGAAAATAAATGTGAATCCACACCTTTAAGATGAACAACTATTTATGGGGGGGGAAAATCCTCTTGGAATAGTTGTGATGTCAAATCTGGTCATTAATAGTGCTCTAGGTCATGCAAAGAGGTAGGTGGGAGTGGACAATGCAAAGTGTGAGAGTTGAGGAGTTTCAGGGTTGTTTGGGATTGGGAATCCGGGATGCCTTATAACCCATACTGCTTGTTGGGGATTGGGGATTGGGAATACATCATACCTCATGCCCAAAGCAAGCAAATAAAGGTATCTTGGCATCACCAACTCCGAGAGGATACATGAAGGGAAATATCAGGGGTCGGGGATTGGGGATATTGAAGAATTCATCCCACAAGGCACACAAATAAAGATAGGTCCAAACTTGCGAACCCAATAATATGACATAGTGTAAAGAGCAGGATTGGGAGTCAGGGATACATTACAGTTTATGCCCAAGGTATCACATTAGAGGTGTTCCTGCATCTTCAACACCGAAGAATTTATGCAGGAAAATATCAAGGGTTAGGGATTAGGGATACCAAGTAATCAATGCCATAAGGTACGTGAGTAAAGGGATGATTGAAGTCGCAACTCCAAAAAATAGTACAGTGAAAAGGATTGGGAATCAGAGATTGGGGATACACCATACCTCATGCCACAAGGGATGCAGATAAGAAGATGATGAAAACGTGACTTTGAAAGGGAACTTAGTGTAAAGCGTTGGAGTGTGGGTTTAGAAGGAAAAGCATGCTGGTAAGAGAAAGTCCAAAACTTTGACAAAGATAATGGAAAGAGTGGGGTTGGGAGAAAGGTATGCCAAGATGGAAAACTCCAAAACTCCAACATTTAACAGTCTGGATTTTGAACAAAAAGACCTCTGCACTTAGAATTTTTGGGACTTATGCAATTTCCAACACATGATAGACACATGGGGGATGAAGGAGAATAACACGTAGGCAAATTTGAAAAATGGAGACCCATACAGAGATTTCTCAGATTGATTAAATGTGATGGGCAAAAGGAGGTCTAATTGCACAAATGAGCTGGGATTTTAAAAAAAGTGGCATTGTCAGATTGAGCCCCAACAAGTTATATGCAAGCCTTGTAACAATTTCATGTCTCTTTATCAATGTTTGCTATTTTAACCAAAGAGCCTTCTCAATCCCTCATCCAGTTTCTTAATTGAATTCATCTCCAGCTGTTTGGTTTGCTAGAGGGAGATGGCAGGCCATCCAATTCTATAATTGAATTCACAAAAAACAAGAATATTCATCATATTCCCCAATACATATTTGTTTATGAAGACAAGATCTTGAGTCAGATGCACATTTTGGCTAACGCCTGTTGTCATCTTAAGCAAGTGAATTTTCTGTCAGTTTTGTTGAGAAAGATGTGGCAACAAGGTTTTTTTTATTGCTTAGGTGAAAAATTTGTAGAATATTTTATCATACAAATGGTCAAGTGACAGCTTGATCTAATTAGGATAGATATTCCATTCCTAATTCAGTAATATAAATCTTAACATGCTAGAAATTTGATACAACAGATTTAGCTTGTTGTTCCTGTACTTTCCTTAAAAACAAAAATATATTTAGAACTGTGATGCCTTAATTGCGGAAACTTGTGAAGTAGTTGTATAAAATGAATTTAAAATAAGTAAAGGACTGATACAACAAATAAAAATGGAGAATCATACAATAGTTTACCTTGGAAAAACCCAGTGTGGGAAAACTCTAGAAGAGCAGGGATTTACCTTCGCATTTCCTCTTCCATCATGTAATATTTGTAAGACAGTTGCTCCAATAGAGCCATGAGCCATCTATGGGACTTTTGTAGCATTTCTGCAATGCTCTGTTAGCTTGCCTTGATAAGAAAACTTGCACGAATGACATGCTACACTACCTTAGTTGTACATACATCTTACATATTACATGACCCCAATGGGGCATATGTGTACAAAGGACACGAGCAATTGAATCAGATATAAAATCCAAATGCAATTTCCTATTAAGAGACAAAAGAGGAAGTGTTAGTTTCCATTTCTGTGCTTTTTTTTTAATTATATGGGTGGAATTTCGTATGAGCTGAATGAGCCATTCTAATCTCCTATTTATTGAACGAATTTGGCATTTCCCAAATATATCTTCGAATTTGGCACTTGCAAATATATCATTTTAAATTGGCTTTACACCTCTACCATAGGCCTCAGGATGTTAGGATCATACTCAATATTTTTTCCATTTGTTTTCCAAACTCTGTTTAGCTTTTATACTTTCTTTGTCCAGTTCCTGTCATGTGAGTGTGAGCATGTCTCAAATCACTTAAAACTATGATCATTTGATTATCTTAATCATTCCAAACTATAATATTCTTTACAATTCAATTTGGATCACAGCTCCCCAGATGGGAGGCTTTTGGCCACCAAAAATTAAGGACTCGCAAGATAGAGAAACAATTCCTTGATCTTTTCGTTTGAATGCCACTTGAAGCTCTTCAAAATTGGCCCTGCAATCCAATTTTCTTGCTCTCCCCTCCTTGTTTTTCTTACCTTTTTCTACAAATCATCTTTGTAAAATGTGCAAGCCAAATGATAACCCAAGATCTAGTGCAAGAAACAGAAACTATAAAATTGTAAATATAGATGATTAAAGAAATCAAAATAGCATTACAGAGTTAGTCTCCAAGAGAGTAATGCAAATGCTTAGGAAGCAAAATAACATTAGGAAAGTATACCTGCATGAAGCTACAAGATGCAAAAGTGATGGATACTAAAACAAGCTAGGAGAGTGAGTATATATAGATCAAGTGACAGGGAGGATCTGTAAAATACAACCAATGAGGAGAGAACTGTAAATAGCCTAAAAATAGGCAAGTGTAACTCCCATAGAAGATGCTAACATCTCACACCACTCACATTAATACTCATTTTATTAATTCTAAGCAAGCTTAACTAAAATGTAGGAAAAACCTAGATAATAGGAAAATCAAACCTACACTAACACTTTGTGTGGCTCTTCTTGAGCATTTCACACAAAATCTTCAGTGCAAGGTAGCATTTATCCTCCTGTATCATTTAGCATAGATGCCAAAAAAGATTCAAGTTCCCAACATTGAAAATTGAATATATCTTCATGTAAGGAGGTAGGTCAAATCTCATTGCATTAATGTCCGCTTGCTCAAAATCTCAAATGGACCATACTTCAGTGGCTTAAGCTTCTTGCTTTTGAGTCTCTTATTGCCCAAGGAAAGCCATACCTTGCGCTTATCTGGAACTTGTGCTCAGTTCTCTTCTGATCATGCCTTTCCTTATGCTTAGGTTAAGATTCCTTCAACTTCTTTGGCACTTGAAAACAAATTTGACTCTGCACAGTTCTCTGTATTTCGAAATAAAAATTTTCATACTTTCTTGTTGGCTGTTTCATTACATTATCAAATGGATTAGGAGGCGATTAATCAGAGCATATTTCAAAAGGAGACTTGTTCATAGAAGAATGAACTTCCCTAATGTATAAGTTCTGAATGCATGCCAAATTTTCATACCAAATCTTAGTATGATTCTGTTACACCTTTTCAAGAGCTGCTTAAAGACTAATTTGGTCTAGCCATCTCTTTGTCAATAAAATATAGTTGACCTATTCAACCTTGTGTCTACTTCTGATTAGGTGGTCCAGTGATTGCTTAAGAACCCTGCAACTCTATCTGAAACAATAGAACTAGGCTTAAAGTGAACCTAAACATTAATGAAAAATAAATTTTCCGCTTTATGGTCCTTAACAATTCTCTTGCATGTACTCATTTTGTGTAAACTGGTCTTCAATGATAAAGAAATTATCATGCCTTTTATTTTGATATGGAACGCCTCCATCAAAATCCATGGAAATTTTATCCATTGGTTTATAAAGAACTATTAGTGGATCATGCAACCTCAACTTTCTATTGCTTGTTTGGCTTGTGCTACATAGAATACACCTCTTTATAACCCATCTTGCAATTTTGGTCCATTCTATACCTCTGCAAATATGTCAAAGTCTTGGCTACACCAAAGCGACCAGCAACTTTTGAAGTATGAACATCTCTCAATAGTTGAATTCCTCTGTCTCTTCAAACACAAAGCTTTTCCAACTTTTAGAACATGCTCTCTTGGAGATGATGGTCTTCCTTATGCTCAAAATCTGCACCCTACTCTCCATTTAAAAGCTGATAAATCTCTCAAAAATCTATATTGTGTTCATACTCTTTATCATATACTTATGGACAAATGGTTTTTGTTAAGTCAATGAGCTCAAAGCTGAAATTAAAGGTGGTCTAGAATCTAGACTACATATCAACCAACTTCTCTCAGTCAGACCTCGTTATAATTGATAACCAAATGAAATTGTTACAAGATATCTATCCATTTGTAATGTCTTTCTTTCTACAATCTAGATTGTGCCTGCAAATATTGGAGTGCTTGTTGATCAGTCTGAACAATGGTTTCTTTCCCGATTGAACAATACTTCCAATTTTTAACCACAACAAGTACATATAATTCTTTATCATATGTACAATAATGAGACTGCCCTGGTTATTTTCCGAATGATCTAGCATAATGGCTTATTGTCTTGTTATAAACCACCTCCCACAGCATGATTGCTTTGTTGGAACCAATGCGCTGCTAATTTTATGCTTTAATTCTTCAAATGCATGATGTTGATTTTCACACCAGATAAAGAAATTACATCTTGTAGTTATCGAATGTAAAGGTGCTACTATTGTGGAAGACAATGCTATGGATTTTCTCACATAGTGGACAATCCCTAGAAAGCTCATAATTGGAGTGATTGATAATAGCTTCCAAACTTGTTGGATCACTTTTCAACTTTCTTCTTACAACCATATGTGCCAAGTAGATTAGTGTTGTGCAATTGTTTACTTTTTCTCATTATATAACAGCTTCATCTTTTTCAAAACTCGCAAAATTTGTCTCAAATTGATTATATAGTCTTAATAAACACCATAGTTGGAAAACTTGGACTCAGCGGCCCAAAATTTTGACTCAGACTTGTGACTCGGCTAAAAAAATACAGAAACTAATACATATGGTGAACACATAAGTCTATTCTGGTCATCAATTTTTCATAATTCAAAGATTACATATGTTATATGACCCTCAAACCAATAAGTTATGCTTTCATTTCAAGATTCGCGAGTTTTTTATATCACCCAGCAAGTTTGTTACAAGACTTGGCAAGTACTCAGCAGAGACTTAGAGCATTTTGCCAGATGACTAGTGTGTCGCTGCAAATTTTCCATCTATGCTGAACACTACCATGTCATCTAGATATGCAATGTCACAAGAGTCTATGAATGGTCTCTATATTTCATTCATCAATCTCATGAAAGGAGTATGAGCCTTGCACAAACCATTTATATAAACCATAGCGTTGAGACTTGGAACTTGGCAAAAACTTGACAAGCTGTTTCGTGACTTGAATTTGGACTAGGTGGAAAAACTTAGCAAAACTCAGCAATAAAAAAAATATAATATATGAAAAAACATTTTTTACAAAAAATTTCGAGTTGATTTTCTGATTTTTCTGAGACTTAGCTGTGACAGCCAGGACTTGAATCTGCTATAACTTGTGAGTTTGGCAGACTTGCAAGATTTGGCTGTTAGAGACTTTGCTGAGTCTGTGACTCAAGGCTGAGGTTCACTAATTCTGACTCAGACTTGAATATGAGTCCTTGCCAAGATTCACAGAATCTTGACACTATGATATAAACCTTGACTTAGAAGCTGTTTTTCATATATCCTCCTTTATTCTCACCTTCTAATAACCATATTTCAAATCTGGTACTGTGAAGCACTTGGCATGTTGAAGCTCACCCATCATGTCACCAATCAGCAGGAGAGGGCACCTGTTTTTAACAGTTATCTTATTTAAGGCTCCATCTCTGTAAAACATCTGTTTTAGGAACTATAACAGTAGAAGAACTACATGGAGAAGTGTTAGGATCGATTGCACCCCAATATAACAAAGTTTGAAGTTGCTTTTTGCCCCATTTGCCTCTGTAAGTGATTGCCGGCAGAGACCAATAATGGAACAGGGCAATCTAGTAGCAACAAGATCTCATCCTTTATTGTTCTCTTGGGTGGCATTTCCACTGTCTCTTGGAAAACTTCCTTGAAGTAACAACTCTTTTTATTTTCTTTTGTTCTTTGTTAGTAGACATGGTAGAATAAGCTTTATATTCAACAAAATTTCATTATCTTATCTCTCAAAAACTTTAAAGCAAGTCTCGAAGTGCATCAATCAACTTCTTGGCTTGATTAACACTTGCCAAGGAGGGCTTCCTCCTTCCTTGATCAGGCTGTATTCGGTGGCTGTTCTTGTGATGGTAAAGTCTCTCTCCTACATTAATAGACTGCCAAACACTACACCCACATATATCAAGGGGCACATATCTGTCGCAACCTCTTCTCAATGAATTTGACATTTTTCCCAAATTTGACTTTGCATTGTTTGTCTTACCTAACTCAATGAGTATGGATAAGGATGATTATATGCAACTAACTCAATTCTTATGTACTATGTATTCAGAAATCAGATTCGCTTGTGAACCACAACTAGAAAAAGAGTCCAGTGATGTTTTCTTTATCTGACTCTTACTATGAAAGAGTTTGGTGTGTTCACATGTATTCATGACATGTTTTCTACAAAAACATACCTCTCTGTGCATGGAAGTACAAGTAAATCTTCTCATCCACATGAGATATTTCCTATATCTCCTTTCTTTCAAAGAAGGGACATGACCTTATTGCAGTTCCTAGGATGCAATTCCAGATGAAGCTTCCAACATTTCTTATGAGTATGACCATCTACATCACAATACCCAAATTGTTTTTATTGTTTTTTTTCTTTGCAAGATTACTAGCATTCTGTTTGCCTTTCCATTGACCTTTTGAAACCAATTTTCTGATTTGAGCGTAAAGAGGTTGATAGTCTTGTCCCACTATATTTTTAGATTTGGAAATCAAATCAAGACAGGTCTCCTTAGGTTTTTGTAAAGTTCCCCATGGTACTTCATCCAGGCATCGTAGTCTTGTATACCCCATCATTTATAAGGTTTACATCCAAAATTCAGTAGTATACTTCTACATACATATCTATGCCTTTGATTAAAAGATTGCCATCTTATATAGTACTCCTCTTAATAATATATAGGATAAAAATGTTTCTTGATTAGTTTCTTAAATTCGTCAAACTTTTGCTGTTTTCCCTTAATTTTTGGCCCTACTTTATGCACATGGAGATTGAGTTTTAAATTATATTTGGTGTTTTATTCAGGTTTTTTTAACTCAAAGGGTTTCTTCATTTCTAACTTAATCCCCTGTTGAATGTTAATAAGTCCATGCTTCATGGGCTAGCTAAATAGCTCCAAGTGGAGCTATAAACTGTTGCCTTAGGTAGGTAAATTAATTGTTTCTAAAATGTGAAATCCACCGTTTGTAATTGGATACCTGGAGGTATAGTTTTTAGATGTTTGCGTGAGTTCTGGATTGATTTTTCACATGTAGGGATGTTCGTTTGTCATTCCTCTCCAGGTGAAATTCATTTCTGGCATCTCCCTGAAGCAGATAATTGAAATATTGTGTATTTGATCGAGCTACTAGTACACAGACATGTTAACCCTGAAACATGGATCTCTTGGATTTGTTATTTATTGCATTTATCAGCGAAAGAATTTGATTTTTTCTCCCCAAAGCTTGATGGTCATGTATTTTTATTTATAACTTGATTGTAAACTTTCTGCAAGGCATATCTCACCACCTGCTAACCATCTTAACAAAGATACTTCTCACTGCTTGATGAGAGTGTAGCAGTCAATCTTAAATTTGTCACAATTTTAGATCTTTACTTATTTTTTTTATCCTGGTGATGCCAAAAGTGACAGCATGATTTGTGAATTGTACCATTTCCTGAAACTAGTAGACGGGTAGAGATTTTCAGTTGGATCCTTTTTTTCCAGCTACAGGAAATTATGCTTTTCGCATTTCCCCCTTGGCTGATAACTTTCTCTTCTTAATTCCTAACTTGAATAAAAACTTCCTATAAGGCTCATGTAACCACCCTGAGTAGCAAACTTATTCCCTTCTCTATGTAGGCAGAGTAACAGGAATCTTAAAATTGGTACATTTTTGTTTCTTTTTATGGATCCTGGTCAATCATTTATGTTCCAGTGATTGCATGGTTTGAAGCTTTAAAGTTTAAATTTGCAGTCCTAGAACCCAAATCTCATTTTTCAGCAGTGACAGAGAATAGAGGCTTGCATAATTTGATTCAGTAGTCCTTAAATTCTTTTCTTGTAAAGGTTCTCTGTAAGATATACACTAGATTTTAGCATAGTTCTTTTCTAAATCACATATCATATGGTGTTTTTCTTTTTTGAATGCCTTACTCTGATTTCTGTGCTGCACTTTAATTGAGATGAACAAACTTTGTAATGTCATTGAAATGATAGGTGTCATATGATTGATTCCATGCACCAAAGAGAATCTTGTAGCAGGCAGTGAGTGAAAGAGGGAGAGGAATGGAGGGATTGTTTTTTCCCTTTTCCCCTTAACTGCACTTGTTTTTGTCATGTTGCTGCAAGAAGCATTTATTTGTTTGTTTTTTCTTGCAGCATAAAAGGTCAATCTACTTTAGCATGCTGTTGTTGTCTGAAGGAGCGATCACATCAGCCAGAAACTTCTTGCTGCTCTTGTAACTTCTTCAAAAGTTGGAGGCCCTCTTGTCCGAAATTGTCATGCAAACCACTCTGTAAAATTCCTAGTTCGTCTTGTTGTAAATATTCTTGCTCGGGATGCTTAAGATGTGTTAAATGCTGCCATCCATGCAGAACATTATGATGGATGGTGATGAAATTTCAATCTTCTTAAATTTCTAAATACATTTTCTTCTTATGTAAACTTCAAAAATAAAAGTTTTTGATCGGTGGCAAGTGTATTTTCTGTTTATATGCCTTCATTGGGAACATTTAGAATGAAAATAATTTTATTTTTGATATTGTAGAAAATGCTTGAGAATAATCAGTTACAACTTACATTTTGAGGAGCAGAGTTACTTGTTGATGATCTTTCTACTAATTTTCTTATGCTGGTTTTCTTTTTTCCATACTAATCTGTTGAGGGATTTAAGGAAACGATTAAGATACTTGAATTGGTTCACATGTAGAGGCATTTTAAGGGAGTTTCTGGTTGCATGGTAAGGTCACAGCTATAGCATAAACGGAATTGTATTTAAAAAAATAAATTAAGAAAAGGATCAGGACAGTATGGCCATAGTTTCTGTTAATTACTAGTTTAGTCCATCCAAGCTCCAAAGTTTCTTACCACATCAAGGGAGACTTGAGCCGAGTCCATGCTGTGGATGATCCATTTGATAGCTTACCAAACGTTGAAGTGAATGATTGCCTATTAGAATATAATGGTAAATGTGACGAGAGATGACTTGACTTCTTAACATCCATTAGGCATAATTTGGTTTTTAGGCTGCAATTTCCATAGACTTTGAAGACTCCACACGAACCATGCAAATGCAAATCATGATGCATTGTGAGAGGATATTATGAAAATATTTTGTTTATCTATAAGAAAATTTTATTTACTGTCAAGGAATTGAAAAAAGATAACCGAGGGAGCACATGGATGTTACCAACTTTAGTAACAAATTTTTATTGGATATATGTATGGATGTTTTTGATAAGTCAGTTGGATGTTTTGGATATATGTATGGATGTTAATCTTACAGTGAGTATATCATAAGTCAGTTGGTGACTTTGAACCAAGTACTCATATCAAGAAAAGAACCTTGGTGGGCTCCCCATGAACCAAACATCTTTGCAGGCAAATCATGACCCTTGGATAACTAAGTGAATATTTTGAGTTAATCATTGGTTTTTCAAACGCTTTGTAGTGATTAGAGATATGATGTTTCCATAATCTATGTCAGGCAGTGGTCAAATTTAAAGCCTGACGGAAGGCTGAATATTGTATTTTTTAACTTACAAAGTTGAGAGCCAACTACTGGGCAGCGAGAACAACTGAAAGCTATCACGCTAGACTATGCAAAATAATTTTGACACCAATCCTAGCATTAATAAAAGTTTCAAAGGATGCATTAGGTGTGTCAATGCTCAAACTGATGCAAAAATTGTTGGCAATGCTTCCACGCTGCAATGGGATTATAGAAGGGAACTTAACAATGTTACAAACACAGGAAAACAACATATGCATTTCTACTTGAAACCCAAACACTTTAACAATACAAACCAACAATATTCGTTCATACCATGTGAAAATATCATTGAATTGTTGTAAAGAAACAGAATATTTCTTTATTAAAATCAGGTTTAATGAATATAATAAGTAGTATAATCTAATTAATTTAATTTAAAGTTGTGATAGATCATGTAGTAGAATTTAGAAATGAAACCACTTTATTAATTTGGGCAGTCGATAAATAGCTATCAACAATTTGATCATGAATTTTGAATTGTAACTCAAAATTGTCTTTTTAGATGCATTGAAAAGCAACGTAACAACATTGAATAGAGCTGTATCAGAATTTGGCTAGATAAGTTTTGTGAGTGCAGAAAATAAAATCTGATCCATGATTAGGGAAATGAATTTTGCATGCAGAATTGAAACTATACTTGGTGGAATAAACTCGGTAGAAATTGATTGTTGGAAATCACTTTCCTCAATCTTCAAATATTTGAGTGTAGTAAGGAGTTTATGGTGTTTGCAAATAATTTTAGGGAATTTGTTGAAATACAAGGGTTGTGTTCTTCTTAGTCAAACCCTAGATTCAACGATGATGGACTTAGATTGAGCATATCAAGTAGGCATTGAATAGACCTGGGATGATGTGGTGTTTTGCTAATTTTTTTAGAATATTCCCATAAATGCTCCATAACAATTCATTTGGATCACCTTTGCATGCTCCTAGATGATCTTCCAACATTATTTGAAATGAATGAGTGAATGTTTGTTAAATACAACATAGCATTCAAATCAATACAAATGTGCACTAGGTTGGCTCACAATGATTGGTTAATGGTCAAAGTGTGTAATTTTGAATTTAAATTTTACAAGTTGAAGGCTTAGATTTGCAATTGTAGAAGTGACCTTGGTCGAGTCTGCATTTATAGATTTGAGTCAAAGTGGCAAATGGTAGATCTAGGATCATGATCAAATCTTTGGGGATTGGGATGTGGTGATGTCATGAGCTAAATCCATGCAAAAATATACCATTTGTAAGCTAGTTATTGCATATATGATACTTTAATCAAAGCGGCTCTATAATGAATAGGAAAATGGCATGGTTATGTGATTTTAACCATTGCATTTTGCTCCTACTTTGATGTTCATGTGAATTACTAGACATATACATGTTTAAACCAAATAGTCAAAATATAAGCTAAATACTTTTTCACTTTGTCTAAAGTCTCATCATTATTGAATTTTTCTCACAATGAGTGATTGCTCATTAGATTCATGCAAAACAAAAAATAGCTTGCAATGAGCAGCATCCATCACATGTTTGAAAATAAATATTAACTATGACTAGCTTCAAAGTGAACTATCCTTGAAAATAGTGAAAGTAAAGAGTAGAAGGATAAGTGATTCTACTTGTTAGGGAATAAATGCGTTAATTATGTGGAAGATTTTGACAATGCAAATGGATTCATAAAAAACTCTCCTGAACATGAGAGTAAATTGAGCTTGTCATTGCATGTAAGAAATAAGTTAGAACTATCTGATAAGCATATAAGAACATAAGTAAGAAATAATTGTGAAAGCATGTGTAAGAAGGGAAATACAAGATGCCTCCCAAAGTTATCCTTAATGAAGGCAAATGGTAATGATGAGGATCATTTAATCACAAACAGGGTGTAAGAGATGTGGTTATGACAAGGATCATAATATGCAAGCACAAGATGTTAACATTATAGGTAATCATAACAATGTCAAAGATCATAGAAATGGGATTATTAGATGAAAATATGATAAGGATTATAGACATGGTATTATAATGTATAAACATGATAAGGATTATAAACATGAGATCATGAAATATACACATGATAACCATATGAAAATGTGTCATAGCATAAGATGTAAAGATAGAAAAACATCATAATCATGATGGATACATAATAATCATAGTGGATATGGCATAGAGACAATATCATGATCACGGAACTTAAGAAGCACATAAATGCCATAAAACATATAACGTGGGAACAAAACAAAGCATCCATGATAATTGAGTTAGTAAATGTAAGACATAAGAAGCATATGAACGTAGGAATATCAACACATGCCTTCAAACATCATCACCTCAGTGGATAGTGCTAGGAACAATGCTATGTGAATTAAAGTTAATCCTCTAGATCACATGCAACCCTTTGCATAATGTGTTGTTTGCGTTGTGCCGAGGATCATACATATCTTTGCCAACAACTGTTTGCATTCCATGCCCCACTTACATTCTTGTGCATTAGTGCACATAATGCACACAATTTGCTAAAATCCAAAACTAACCTTAAGTTGTACACTATACATATTCATATTAGAGTTTTTGTGTACTTTTTGAGAAAAGAAAAAGGAAAATTAGAGAAACCTTTGATAGACCCAACATAGGAAACCATCTAAGATTACTTGAACACAAATAAAAAATAAGAGGAAAGGCTATGCAAAATCAAATAGAAAAATAGAGTTCACTTCGTGCATAAACCATTAAAGTGTGAAAGTGATTTAACTATTATGCATGTTGCACAAATGTGTGGAGAATACTTGAAGGAAAGAACTTGCATCAGACTTAGATATAATGTGACAATCACAAAGAACAAAATGGACATGAAGTTTTCAAATGTTCTTATTCTTAAAAAAATGTGAGCACAAAACCTCTCCAACAATTTCTTGTACATTATTATGTAAAGAGGTTAAAAGTCCTTTTTCCATCTTCTTACCTCAGAATAAATGAATAAGAGTAATTTTCACTCTTATAATTGTCTAATTGCCCATTATAACTTTACAAACATTTAAAAATAAAACATAAAAATTACAATCAATGACTCATTAAAACATAAATCTATTGCAAACCATAATAAAAAAACTTTATAATAAAATGTTATATCTCCATTGAAGTTTAACTAACATGTGATTGCCACAACATTATGTTGAACAGGTCATGTGCAAAAGTTGTAGGTGCCCATCTCCTTGAAGCATTTTATTGAACAATTGACATGTTTGATATCTCTCCCCACTCTACATGTGCATGTGATAAAGTGGTTCAATTGTATTTTAAGGAAATTTTAATTGTAGATAGAACATAAGAATTCTAACTGACAAAGGATTCTATATACAGTCTGTCTTCAACCCTTTTAGTTGAGTAAGAGTTGTAACTGACAGGATTCTACTTACAGTCCCCTTTGTGTTAAGGGTCCTTTATGAACCAAACCAATTAGGTGCATCCGTGCAACAACACTGTATTTGTTCCTCTATTCTGCCATGCTAAAGAATTTCTTGCATAGATTAGCACATTACTCTTGCATCTGTGTTTGAGCAATTGAATGATACTCAACTCCCCATCTCTATGTCTTTATTGGGCTTCTTTTCAAGAGTGCAAGGAGTGATCTATTCCATGTATGTGACAAAAACCATTTCAGTAGAGAAATGTTCCAACCATCGACCTACACTACTATGGTTGGATGAGCAATGAGAAGCCATCACCCTGTCATAGCCTCTTAACCCCCTTATCGGTTGAGTCATCAATTAAGAAGATAAAATCCTCTTTTCACACCAGCCCATATTCGTATTTTTCCATCTTTTGAGACAATCACATACATTCCACCATTTGATGAATACCAAACTTGATTTTCAGATCCTTCACAACCTTTCTCCTTTAGGCATTGTAAAACAACTCATGCGGCTTGTCTATGTATCCCCACATTCTCTGATTCAAAGTTTCCATTACGATCACGTGTGAAAATTAAGTTTTGCAAGGTGAGTTTTAGCTCTGTTAGGACTTCAGTGTCGTCTTTCCTGGTGATATTTTGTCTCTTTGGTATCATAATGTTTCATTCTGAAGCAAGATTTGGCATTGCTTGTCTGCATTTGTTACGATGCCTTCTAGGCTGCCACGTCTGCATATGCATTTTCTACTCATTTAAAAGGTGTCAACTTTTGTAACTTCACAATTGTTATTGGAGTTGAAGGTTTGCTGATGCATGGTGATCATTCTTGTGCTTAAGCTTCTTAGGAAGTTTGTATCCAAGGTGTTCCATGAGGTATGATTAGAACATTTTCTGATGTGATTTTTCTTATTCTAGAGTTTGATACTGTATGTTATTGGCTAGAAAATTTTTATTTTGATGAGGGTATTTTGTGGGGAGGGTCACCTATGAAAACATGCTCAAAGAAGGGGTGGCCAACGGTTGGATCATGCATGGATTTGCCTTGATGTGCAAAACCTTACATAAAGTTTCTTTCTTTTCCATTTTGTTGAAACTAGCCATGTTAAGGCTATCTTCAAGCATGGTCTGTGGTATGTTTGTGTGTCTTTGTTAGTCTTCACACCTTAGACTAGAGATTTTGTTGTTTCCAATGAGAAAGCTTTGTCCTTTTCTAGGTGGAGTTTCATTGGTTGCCTTTCTTGTGCTATAATTTCCTGACCAAGATAGCCTCTTCCTAGGCAACGTCATTTGGACATGTGCAAGAAGTTGGGTCCACAAAAAGCTCAAAAAGTGGAAGTGTTTTTTTTCTGATTTTTTAGAATTTGTCACAATTGGGCTTAAAATTTGAAGCACTTACAAATTAACTTTTAATATGCATGTATAAAAACCACTTTTTAAAAGTCATTTTTTTAGGACTATTCCATGCACATGTACAAAGACAATAATTTGATCTAATAAAAGTATTTTTCTAATTAATTTTGGGGAAATATATATAACAAACTAAAGATTGATGAGGATTTTTTTTTATAATTTTTTTAATATATATTTTTAACTATTTTTTATTGACCTAGCTAATGTTGTTTTTTAAAACCAATGTGTACAAACACCATAATTTGACCTAGACTAATCTTTTTTAAAAAAAAAATTTTCATTGTATAGAGAATTGTTTGTAGATTGATGTCATATATATTTTTTTTACAAAAAAAATAATAGATTAAAAGTTATTAAAAAACTAAAAAAACCTGATATTTCAAGTTTATGGAGTAGTTTGCTTAGAAATTAATTAAAAAATAGAAAACATAATCCAATCATAAAAAAATATATATTTGAAAACTAGACATTGTGATCTATAATGGGTCTTAAGTTCATGAACCGATTCTTAAAAAAAACCCGTCAACTATATTGTCAAAGTCAATTATTTCTCTTGACATTGCTTTAGTCTTTTAGTTGTAGGTCCAAGGCTAAGGGTTGGGTTACCAAGCCTTTCCTGAGTCTAAAACCAAATCAATAAATGGGTTGGGATTTCAATTTTTTTAGAATGGGTACCCGCTTTAAAATGGACACCCGTTCTATTTTTAAAACAAATACCCATTTAGGAATGAAATCTTGATCAAAAGCTCAAGATCTGTTCCTAACTGAGTACCTATTCCTTTTGGTATTCTTTCCGTTGAAACTTCCCCTCTTCATGGACCCAACTTCTTGCACTTACCCATTTGCATAAAACCTAACAAGTTCTTCTTGACTCAACCTTAGAAGAGGTCTATGATAAAATTGACCTCTTCAAGGATCTAAAGGAGACAATTGATATATAGATTGGGAAAATGAGACACACTCAACATGTCCTCTATTTGAACCTACCTAATACTTTCTATCATTAACAATTTTTTGAGCACAAGATTTGAGAGTGCCCTCTAGTTACTCCCCATAACAAACTTGCCAATGACTAGTTATTGATAACCCATCTCTTGCAAAAAGGAGAAAGGATGGCCAACTATGATTACTCACAAAGCCAAGGCTAATAGAAATAGTAGGGCTCCACCTAATTCCTCCATTAGTAATGGTATCTAGTCATTGAAATCTCAAGGAGGTGCAATTTCAAAACCTTAGGACTTGGGAAAATATGTTCATTTTCATAGGGAAACATTTGGGGAGGTCAATAAGCCCAAATTCACTAGTGTATTGTTGGTAACATTGATTTTATCTTCTCAAGTGGATACCATTGTTTGCTACCCTTCACCACCCTCATGGTCTAGTAAAGGTCTCACATGGGCATTTGCAAGAAGGTGAATATGTGCTATAGAATGATGACATAACTAACCTTTCATTTAGAGACAATTTCAATTAAGAGGAGGATTTTTTGGAGAAATAACTATTCAAATCGTGATAAGTTGGATAGTAAGGAATGACCCTTGATGCTCACTCATGAATTCTATATACTTTAATGTTTTAGGTTTGACAAACCTCCCAAAGAATGTTTTGTGTGTGACACTCGACAAATATTTCCAAGTCTAGGCATTCTCTATGTGCAAGAAGTGAAATTTTTTGGTTATTGGCTTTTTGCTACATGTGTTATTTGGCTTGTCAATCATTTTTTGTGTAGCAACCATGAAATAGAGAGTTGTTCCCTTTCTCTCTCCTATGTGGCTTGAACATTTAATTGAAAAGGGATGTGACCCCAAGGTAGACCCTCAATAGTGTATCTCACTTGTGGGACATCAAAAACTTGCTTGGTTGGGGAGAAAAAAATTAGCAAACACTATCATTTAAAGGTTATTCAAAATTTTATTATTTTAATATTTTTAAGGTCATGGAAAGGACCTTCATTTGAAGGTCTTTCAATGGATCTCTCCACCTTGGTCCACAAATTTTCCTCATATTTTTCAATTTTAAACCTTGAGTTGGACCAACAAATGGAATCAACATGGTAGGAGATTGTTACAGGATTGTAGCTTGGAGTAAGCTTTTTAAAAAGTATTTTATTTTAATATATTAATATGATTATTATATTTATTTTCTATTTTCTAGTGAACATAATTTTTTCACAAACATTAAGCTGTCTATTCCACACATGTGGAAAAATGAAAAATATAAGATTTTTTTTGAGAAATATTTGTACACTAGGTATTGATGTCCTTGTTTCATCAAAAAAAGTTGATTTGGATATATGTAGAAAAGGTTATGTGATATGAAATAAACTTACGTCTAAATGATAATAAATCCCACTTCTAAAATTAATAAAAATAAAAAATGCAACAAAAAATTATGAAAAAATGTTTGCAAATGAGATATTGGTGTTACCAATCTATGTTCAAAATTTATAATTCTATCATTTTTGTTAAAAAACCTATGTGATATGAAATAAATGTCACTTTTTAAAAATATTGTTAACTATAAAAAAAAGTTATTAAAACTTACGTAAAAAAATTACAAACCGTTTTTAAAATTACAAAAAAAAGAATGTACACATGAAATCTAAAAAATTATTAGTTCACGTCATCTTCAAATTGTTAATGATTTAGTTTCTATGGGTGAAAAAAGGTGAAAATTTGCTTAACAATGTTGATTTCAATGCAAAATTTGGCCAAATAGTGGAAGACACTATTGCGGGATCACCCCTCACCATTTGAGTGTTGTGGGTTCTTTTCAATATTAATAATCTTTCCTTTGGAGTTATTAATGTTTATGCTTTGAATAATGTTGTTGAGTGATTTTCTATTTGGAGATTGATTACAAACTTAATGCTTGTCACCACTTGGGTTTTGTGTAGAGATTTCAATAGGATTGAGATGACCTGTGATAAATGTGGCACTTTGCCTATGAGATGGACAAAAGGTAAAAGAGAGGCATCATCCTATATGTGCAATAAACTAGGGATTTCTTATCCTAATATTGATTGCCACCACAATAGAGTGACCTTAGAGAGGGTCTTGGAGTCTACAACAACTTGATAGAGCTATAGTATTAACCCAATATTTGTTTTGCTTCACCATATATTTTTCCTTGTCAATTGAGCCTCTATCAAATGTTGTTAAACCATTATTAGGTATGATTTTGTATTGAATGAAAACTACCAAACCCAAGGCCATGAAGATTCATTTTTTCTAAACACATCATTGTTATCCCATAAGGTTACATTGGCACATATTTAATGTGTTTGGAATCTAGATCCACATCCCATGCATGATTCAGGTCGAATTGTTGGTGGAATTATAGGCACTAGCTAGCCTATTGCCATCATTGCTCATATAAGACTACCATCTCAAAGCTCTACCAAACCACAACTGCTTTGGAGACACAACCATTTGATTTGGCAACATAGTTGTGTGTTACCAAACTCTACCACTAGAAGTAAGTTACAAATATTCATTTGGCTTGAGGTGGCCAAATTAAAGCTCAAATTCATTGGCTAAAAATTGGAGACAAGGTCTTTTGAAAATTCTTCTAGGATTTGCGAGCTTGTCACACATCCCAAGCCATTCAAAAAATTAAGGATGGTTAGTATTTTTTTATCTAGCTTCTTGACATCCTCCAAGGTTTTTTTCAACTTTATGAGTGAGGTTTTATTACCTAGGAAGATACTCTTATTTGGAACATTGCTTTACAACGATGTCTACATGTGACACGTTTTCAACTTTTCAACTTTCAACACATTCTTTATGATCAATTTATCACAATAGAGGATTTATGTGAGGCTATTTTCACTTTGTCAAATGACAAAGCTCCTAACTTAGTTGGCTTACATTGTGGGTTTTATGAAGCTATTTGGGATGCCTTGAGTGAGGATCTTCCCAAAGTATATCTAGAAGCATTCCATTGTAATTCCTTAGGGAGCTTAATTAATACAGGAAGTGTTAAGTTTATACCTAAAGTTGGTGACCTGAAGGATATCTATAATTGGAGTCTCATCATCTTGTTGAATGTCTCCTACAAAATTATTTCTAAAGCTTATGCCCTCAAGTTGTAACCTCTTCTTCCTCAATTGCTCTAGCTTGAGAAAATCGGTTTCATTATGTTGCAATACACCTTGACAATATTATTTTTTTATGGTAAGGGGTGGAACGGGCTCAATGCTGCCAACAACTTGTATTATTTTTCAAAATTAACTTTTCCAAGGCTTATGACTACTTTAATGGCCTTTCATTCTTGCCATGATTTAGGTGTTGGGTTTTGGGCCTTGTTTTGTGCATTCAATTAAGATTATTTTTATAAATTCTTATACTTGCATCACCATTAATGGATAAAAATAGATCTTTTGATATTTTCTAGTCTATTCGCCAAGGATACCTTTTAGTCCTTGCACTTTATATGCTTTTTCTTAGAGGCTTTGGCTCTCTTTTGATTTTATGCAATCTCTTAGAAGTTAGTCAAAAGCATTGTCTTTCCCAATTCATCTACCTAGCTCATTAATGGCTACTTTATTTATGAATCCTTTCTTACTATAGTTGAAGAAGAGGATAATGTCAAACAACTCATTCATTGCCTTGAGATATTGTACAAACCTTCAAGTTTGAGTATTTAATGACAAAAGATGCAATGTTATATCCAATCTTTCCTTCATAAGCCTAGTTGGTTAAACTCATTCGGCTAGATATGGGTTGATCATGGGAAAGTATTTAGATTTATTTTTACCCCCTTTGCATTTCAGGCCTCTTCTACTACCTTATGGAAAGTTGTTATATCCATAATTGAGAAAAAATTAGCTTATTGGATTACTAAGCCTCTAGTTGGTAAATTTTAGGCATGTTCTAATTTTTTTGTACTATTCATGTTTATCATTCTTCTTGTTGGGTTCCTTCTAAGGCTTCCTATTTGAAAATTGAAAAGCTTCTTAGTGATCTTCTTTGGGCCTCTTTTGATAGTAAAAAAAGGATTTCAGCATGTGGCTTGGAAATATTGTTGTCTCCCCCATGATTTTAGGGGTTTAGGCTTACTCTCAATCCATCATCAAGGCTTAGTAGTTTGTGCTAAATGGATAATCAAGTCCTAGGAAGGTAAATGGTTCATAGAAAGTCCTCATTCACCATTTTATTTTATTTGGAGGGCCATCTAGGTATACATCTTGGAAAGGATTTGGGCTTCATACTCTCCTCACTATGAAGTAACCCTTTCATATAAATGGCACATTGTTATCAAAATCATCCAAAGGGTTTGGAAATCCATCAAGCCTTAGGTTTTATGGGA
>VDFB02360879.1:0-43483 GCA_007258455.2 Sequoia sempervirens | reverse complement strand
ATATAGTAGGGGATATAGGGAGGTAGCTCATAGGGTGGAATCATTGATAGAGATGGCCCCCTTTCCCATATGGCTGACTACATGGGGATCTATATCCTATCCTAACTACACTATAATTCCCCTCCACACAACATATAATCTTTGTTTGTTCCTCTACCAAAGGCCTATAGGGTGGGGGGACCTTTCCCAACCACACAAGGCAAACCCCACCACCCAGGGTCCATCTTTATATCCTCCCACACCCTTGGTGGGGCTTGCCTTGGTCGATGGGGTTGGGACTACCCATATATTTCTTTAGTGGTAGACCCCACCACCTCAAAACCCAACCCCACCAATCAAAGGAGAGAATGGGTGGTGAGGTTGGGGCCTAGGTTGATGGGGTCCAATATCCCCATTATCCAAGGCCCATCTCTATATCATCCCACAATAATAATCTACCTCTTGGGGGGGCAATAGGGTTGGGGCCTAGGATAGTGGGGTTGGTGGCCCCTAGGGTGATGGGGTTTTAAATCATAGGGTTCCCACCAACCCCACCACCTGTAGCAATAGACCCACCACCCAAGGCTCTAACCCCACCATCCATTGGCCAAACCCCACCAACCTCTGGAGAGTTGACCCCACCAACAAAGGAATTTTCCACCACCCAAGCTCCACCACCAGGGGGTGGGAAGATATAGAGTAAGGCATAGCCAGTTTAGCGGTGGCGAAGCACCTTAGGTGACGAAGCACCGATTCAGTGATGAGAAAAGCTCAGGTGGTGGTGAAGCATCTAAGAAAGAAGCCTTGGTTGGTCCCAAGGGCCCCTATATCTCCCACCCCCTGGTCCCAACCCCACCATCCATATATTCCTTTGGTATCGACCAGCCCTTCAGGACCAACCTATTCGCCTCAAGGACGTCATGAAGCACAGGCATATATGGTCGATGTTGTTGACTTGGGTGGGAGGATATAGAGATGGGAATTTTTCTCTATTTTGGGCATTTTAAAAACTCTAAAATCTTGATTTTTTCCTCTTTTATGTTTCAAATTCCCTCGATAATATTTATGCAATATACAAAAAATTAATGAAGGAAAAAAAAAATTATTTAATTTTCATGATCTCTATAATGCCTTTCCAAAATAAAATTGATCATATTAGTGTTTTGGAAGTGCGAAATTAGGTGTTGGGAGGTGAAAAAAAGAAAGTTATTTTATTCACATGAAAATTTGTGTGTAAGATTTGAATGGTACCCCATGAACCTCTATGAAAGAATTTTACTCTAGCCCTCCAAATTATGAGATATTAAACATTTTTTAAATTGATAAGCTAGAAGAGGAAATTTTAATATCTCCAAAATGATGAATTCTATGACTGTGAAATATTCACCATTAGCTCAAAAAATATCCTTAACCATATTCTCATCAAAGCATTTGTCACAAAACCTCATTAGTTTCTCTGAACAATTGTTTCACTCAAATTTTCTTTCATGTGCTCGAGTTATGTCAACAGGTGAAAACTAGCCTCCCACAAATCTAACTACTCCAAGAGCTTTCCAAAGTTGAGAGATGCCAAATGAACCCAAAAACACACCAAAACTGAAATTAAAACCTGAAGCTTGTTTTTGGTTGATGTTGATTGCTAGTCTTCCAAGATCCTCCTACATTAAACACACTAAGTAGGAAAAAATTGTGAATAAAACTCAAAAAATGGAGTGAGTAGTAGAACTACTCTTTTAGGTTGTTGACAACCTACAACAAAGTCAATCACTGATTTAGATAGAAATGATTTCTTCCTCCACCTTTTCCAAAACTTAGCCAAGACACTTGTTTTCCTCCTCCACCAAGTGTGCACTCTATTCCTACTTCTTGTGGATTTACATCGCTCATAGACCATCCTCTTTTGCCACTTCTCTTCTTCGTTTCTTTCCTTCTTCATGAGATCCAACCCACCAAAAATTGACCACCTCCACCAAGTTTCTCCTACACCATCATCCACAATCTCTACACACAAATAAATGCAACATTCATATACCCATTTGCATCTACAACTTCACTTTCCACTATTGCAATCTCTCCTTTAAATAGTAAATAACCATCATTGGGTTAGTGCAGGATTATGGGGTTCCAAACTAGGCCTCTAAGTGGCAATGAAAATACATAAAAATAAAGTTAGAAAACTTGACATAAAAATTTGAATAGGTTATTAACATAATTTTAAAAATATGTAAGAAAACATTTGTAACAAATTGAATGTAGTTTCTAAGCTATTAGTCCTTTTTTGAAAAATTAAATTCTTTTTGCAAAAATTTGAAATTTCAATGTAGTGGAACTAAATTTTTAGGAAAAAGATAAGAATCAAGTGTATATTTGACCACCCTAGGTACAAGAAAAAAAAAAAAAAATTTTGAATCTTTCAATATAAGTAGAGGACACATGCCCGAATGTGCTGGAACTTTTTTTGTAATTTTTTTCCATGTAAATAATGAGGACGCATGGGATTACTTGCCCATAGCTGATTTTTTATAGATATCATGGGCAATCATAGCAATCAAATTTGGACTTCTCCTAATATCTCTCCTATTTATGGCATTCATTGTTTGGTTCTTCTAAATTGTCTTCATCACAAGTAAGGGAGTGATCAATGGTTGGATTTTCTTGCTTAT
Source organism: Sequoia sempervirens (assembly GCA_007258455.2). Classification (NCBI taxonomy): domain Eukaryota; kingdom Viridiplantae; phylum Streptophyta; class Pinopsida; order Cupressales; family Cupressaceae; genus Sequoia; species Sequoia sempervirens. The sequence continues at coordinate 40,841 of VDFB02360879.1, read as the reverse complement.
CAATGATAACATTCTCTTGTTCAATAATATTTTTCCTAGGAGAAGAGAGGAAAATAGGACTCTCACAACTCTCATCAATTGGAGCTTCTAACACAAAAGTATCTTCATCATAAATAGGAGATATATTAGAAGGTCAAATTTGATTGTTATGATTGCCCATGATTTCATCCTTGTTTTCTAAGGTCCCATTCTCTTGTTCCATGATATCTACCCTGGTGGGAGAGCTTTCAAGAGATTCATCACATTCCATGATTTGATTTTGTAAATTAGCATCACCACAAATAGGGGATGCCTCAAGAGAATAACAACTACGAGTTTCATGATCACTAATGATTGAATTTTTTTGTTCAAATAGATCTTCCCAAATGGTAGGGGCACTAGGAAAGGGAGAAACAAGATTCTCATTAACTGTCAATAAGTGTATCTTCTAACACCAAACTATCTTCTTTGTATGTAGAAGAGATATTAGGAGAAGGATAAATTTGATTGCCATGGTTATCTACAACTAAATCCCCATGTTCTATAATGTCTTGCCAAGTAGGAGAGGTAAGATTGGCATAGCTCTCAATCATTGGATCTCTTAATACCAACATACCCTCGTAAATGTGATTTGAATGATTGTACAAGATTGTTTCCTCTTTCACTAAAGAATTCTCACAAGTAGGGGAGGTGTTGGGAGATAAATGGAGACTAGGTAAAGTAGTGTCAATGATCTCATCATCTTGTGTCATTATATCTTCCCAAGGTGGAGGAGGAGAAGGAAAAACAAGATCTTCATGATTCTCAACGATTGTATCTTCTTTCACCAAGATACCTTCATCACTAAAAGGAGAGGTATCAGGAGAAGAAGAACTATGATCATCATGAATGTCCATGTATCCATCTTATTCTATCACATCATTCCCACAAATAGGAAGGATAAGAGGAGGTGTAGGTTTAAGACAAGCATCAATATTTTCACCCTCTTTCACTAAGAGACTCTCATAAATAGGAAATGTATTATGACTAACATGCTTATTGACTAACTTTCTCTTTGCTAACTTGGAAAAGATGGATACTAACATTTTTGATGTGTAATACAATGACGTAGAATGAAAATGCAATTGTTCACATTCTAAACAATGCAATTGATTGATTACACAATGCAATAAGATAAAAATAGAATGTTTGAATGTAATTTTGAATTTTTGACAATGTACTGAAATGGAGCAATTTAAGCTAAATGCAATGAAATTGATGAAACAACAAACTAGGAAACTGAAACAAAAAGCTAACAACACCAAATAGAAGCTAAAAAAAAAGTTTCAAATCTCAAAAAATCTAGATTGGGATCTAACATGGACTTATTTTCCGGTAAGGGTGAATGGGTCCTAGATAGGTATTTTTGAAATGTTTCTAGTGATTTCTAAGTAATTTTTTATGCTTTTCAAATGCCATAAATTTCAGGCTCAGTAGGCTTAGCCTAATCAGGGACTCATTCACCATAAAGGTGAATGGGTCCTAGATTAGGGTTTTAAAGAGATAAAAACTGTAAAAAAAAATTGAAATGTTTCTAGTGATTTCTAAGTAATTTTTGATGCTTTTCAAATGCCAAAAAGTTTAGGCTTTGCTTGATCAGGGACTCATTCACCACTAAAGGTGAATGGGTCCTAGATCAGGGGGTTTTAAAGAGGTGAAAACTATAAATTTTGAGTTGTTTTATGTACTTTTCATGCCTAGTTTCCAACTACAATTCCTATGATAGAAATTTCAAAAATTTGATGACCTAATGTAAGTGAAATGAAGGGTAAATAACACCTTTTGAAATGAAATTTTGATTTTGATTTTCAAATGCAAATTTATATGATCTAAATGATATGCAAAGTGACTAACTTGTTTTTTTTTTTCTTCCAGATTTAAGAAATGTAAAACAATGAAATTCTAAACCCAAAATGAGATGCAAGAATGCAATGCAAATCAAGAAACCCTAAATGATATATTTAATTCAATGCAAATTTAAATTCAAATGAATGCAAGATCTACCCTAGGATGCAATGAAAGACTTCAAAATCGGAAAATTGCAATATTCAATGAGTCGGGTTCAACAAAATGAAACATAGAAAAATGGATTCACCAAAACAAGAATGATGAATCACTATTTTTCTAAGAGGTGTTCCACTCAATTATGTGCAAAATATGATGCTAAAAACAATTAGAAATGATACATAACTATTATAGCAATAAAAAGGCAGGCTTTAAGATGGTAAAATGATGTGTACCTTGTTGGAAATGTACTATTTTAGGGCCCATTGAGGACTCATTCGCCTTTAGTTATGAATGGTTCCCTACTAGGGCTTCCAGAAAGTGTCTTTTGGTTTTGTTCCACTATAAGAGAGGGGGACCAGCCATATCAAGGTTCTAGCTAATGGAGAGTCGAGAGCGGAGGGCTGCCCTAACTTACCTCACTGTAAAAGATGCCTTGGGATAAGGATCGAGAATGATGAGCACTATAACATACTTCTATCACTCTATGGACCCAAGTCTTAACTTTGGGCTAGGTGAGCAAATTTTTTGAGTCAATAATGCACCTCAAACAACTCTCTATCTAAGGACGACAACACAGTTCTAGGATGACAACGCGATGCACCACATCTCTCTAACACACTAGCATTCGTACGGCCAAAAAATAGAGAGTACAATAGAGACTACCCAAAAACATACTAACAGCCTAGCTAGTTGGATTAGATGGAAAAAATAGAATATTGAAGTACATCAGATAAAGATGAATATGATAAAACAAATAAAAGAGAGCTAGGGTGACGAAAATGATCTCACACAAGTGTCAGTTCGCTAGCTAGCTCCAAATGCACATTCACCTACACACAAGAAAGAGGGGAAAATTGTTGGGGATGTATAGGGGCCTACTTTAGTGAGACCCTCGTTTTGGTGTTTCCACCTCCATGGATAGCCATAAAGAAACAAAGTAGAAATATGCGATAAAGGAAAGAAGAGAGAGAACAAAAGCACTAAAAACAGTATTATGCTACTTCTATCAAATCACAAAGGAGAGGAGTGAAATGTTACCACCTCCACCCAAGAGCTCACTAGCCAATGGAGGAGTTATGGACTTGGCAATGTCACCGCAGTTGTAACTATGATGAAGGAAGGTCTCGCAAGACTCCAAGTCCACGTTTTTATGGATTGCTTCACACTTGCAATGTGGAGTTGATGAAGCTTCAAATGTTGTTGTAATGGAGTGTTGGAATGTTGCTTGAGAGTGAAGTGAAGTGGAGAAAATGCTAAGAGAATGTGAATATGCTGCTTAAAGATTGAAATGAGATGAGAAAGGATGTTTTTGAAGGTGGGATGGGAAGAATCTATCATTTTGGGGTCATTTGGTCGAAGAGGGATGTTACAATTCATCTCTAATCAAGAATGTAACACCTCTACCAACTTCAAATGCAGGAATCCATTAGGAATGATAGTGTGTCACATGTGCATCCTCGACAAATATTCTCTCATTGACACAAAGGATAGATTCCAAGTGGATGGAAGGAAGGGTGATGTGGAATTTCACCTTCGAATTTGATTTTCTAAGGTGAGGGTGTGTGAAAGGGGAATTTGCGTAAGGGGTGCAAATTTTCTCCTACACATTTTACCCCCACTTTAATGAGCATGAATACTGACGAGTGCTTCGATAAACTAGATCAAAGAGAGAAGGTTTAGAAATTTATACCTGAACCATCAAGGAAGCAAACCATGATCTAGCAAGCTTATAAGTGTAGGATAGGAAAAGGACTCAATAAGTACTCTTCCTAAGGAGTTTCGAACAAAAGACTCCATAGCCCCTCAAAACTATGAAGTTGCACAAAGTACATCGAAGGCCCTCAGACCAACAATGGAAAAATCCCATAGGATAAAAGTGTATCACAGGCCCATAGACTTGCAAGGAGACAACCCCAAAGATCTCTCACATGAAGGAAGCCTCGAGAAGTATGTGCCTTATAGGTCCATAGACCTACAAGGAGGCATCGCCTAAGATCTCTCACATGGAGGAAACCCAAAGAAGTAAGCGTCTCATAGGCCCACAAACCTGCAAGGAGGCATTCCCCAATATATTTCACATGGAGGAAACCTTGAGAAGTAAGCACCTCACTGGCCCACAAACTTGCAAGGAGGCATCCCACTAGATCTCTCACATGGAGGAAACCTAATGAAAGGGGACTCTATAGAGTCAAAAAGTAGCTTCATAGGTGCATTGCGAAGTGACATGTTAAGATTTCTGCAGATAAAACATGCCAAGAAATACAAAGCATGCCCATAGGAAATCAAGTGGGCAGTCACATAGACCATCAACAAATTGGAAGGCTTTCAAAGGGGTCCCTTAGGAACCCGACATGAAGAGGGGTCCACTCTAGGTACACACTATTTGAAAGTGAAAAAGATATCGATTCATCATCAAGGAATCCTTTCGAAAGATGTTCACTTCATCAAGGAATTTGAAAGGAAGTAAATGCTCCCCTCACAAGGGGAAGGTCAAGGTTGCTCCCACCTCAGAGGAAAGTTTCAAGTTCTTTCTTTATGAACCCATGATGAAGGAAACACATTCTATAAGGGGTCCAAGTAGAGAATGCAATTTTTGAAAGAAAATGTTTGCGAAGATTCTCAATTCTAAAATTACAAAGCTGTGTCACACTTTTATAAAGGAAATGGCCAACACTGATCTAACTTTTAAACTTGAATTACTAGAAAGTGGCATATATGTTTTGAATTTTGAAATGATGTAAACTAATAAAATGTGTATTTTTTAGTATATTTTATGTTTGTATTTTTTTCACAAAATTAAAAATTTATTTGAATATATCTTTTTATAAATTAACACTATAAATTAGTTGTTGATAAAATGCTAAAAAATGATGTTCCACTCGACGTCAAGCTTTATATAGTAATTTTTCTTTTTTTTCCTTCATTTCTTTTGTGTATATTTATAATTTGAAACTTTAGGGCATGAATATTTTGTTTTAAAATTTTAATAAATATATATATTTTTAAATAAATATTTAAATGTGTGTGTATTGAAACACAGTTGTTTCCACTCAACACCAACATTTATATTGAATATTTATCTAAAATAGAAAAAAAATGATACTATCTTAATCTAGATTCTTTTGTCTAGGGCATCATATTTTTCTTAATTTTTTTAATAAGTTTTAGTATTTTTCTTAACATGGTAGTCAACCTAATATTTTTGTGTTGATAACCTACTTTTAGTAAAATAATAAAAAATTAAATAAAAATAATAATTGAACTATTAAAATAAATATATATTTGAAAACTACACTTATGAATCTATGAAAGGGTATTTTTACATTTTTAAAAATATGTTATTTATAAGTAGGAGTTATTGAAACATTATTTTTTTCAAATATTTTAATTTTTTTAGTAAATTGGCCTCAAAGTGGTGCTACATATGCATTTAGCCAACAATTTGAGTTGGAAAAGTTGTGGACTTATTTAACTTATCTACAATGAATCTTAATAGATCATATGTTTGACCAAAATTGATTTTTAGTTATAAATACTAAAATTCACTAACTTGTTGATAGGTTGGCCAAAAAGTGTGACACAACTTTGTTGGCAACAAATGTGTTTTCTAAAAATTGAAGAACCATAGAAATGGTGTTGTTGCACACACAAAGGAAAACTCAACCAAAGATGAGAGAAAGATAAGAAAAGAGTGAAAGAGCAATAATCACAAGCATAGGACATAAGGGAATCCGGTTTCGTGAGGTCATATGTGCTCATGCTTATGTAAATAATAGGTAACCATGGTGCAAGGTGAAAGATCATCAATCCTCACCAGATCAAGAAGAATGCATGGAAAACAAAGTAAAAATTAAAAAATGGGTCAACATAGAAGGGAAGCATAAATTCCCCCAACACTTTGCATTGTCTCCAATTTAACAAAAAACAAACACAAACTTGGAAGAATGACGATACAAATAGAAGAGTATTCATGACACAAAATAACTCATGTATCCAACCACGAACAAGGGTAACAAGGGCCATCCAGGAACACATAGCACAAGTATAGGGGAACACATTAAAACACCATGATACACACACAATTCTAATCTAAAGATAAAGAAGAGGCTTCCCCCTAACGCTCATCAACCAAGAGGTCATATGCTTCCCAATCTAGATCATTATAAGGGGAAGATAGACAATTATGTAGTGTTGTAATATTAAGGGGAGGTGCTTTTCAGCCTCCTACAATAAGGGCTAAGAAAGAAGCCCCTGCAAGGTCTTCTCTGCTAGGTTCTTGTGGAGCTAGATCAACGATTTCATGATCACTGACAAGGCCGGAACTTCATCCAAAAATTTGAACATGAACTTCAAAGATGTGTCATGTCATACCTCAAAAAATGAAGAGGATTGCACTCAAGATTCACTGCTAGGCTTAGAGTGATTTGGGAGCGGTGAAAAACTCAGGGGAAGATGAGGCTTACTTTATCACTAAGACAAAACAAGCTAGCACAAGACCACCTTTCAGAGAAGGTGGGCTCCTCTTACACCCTCCATTGCTAGAAGGGCCAACCTTTTCCTTCTAATTCATTAGGGGATGTGAGCTCCCCATGGATGAGGTAAGAGGCATGGAGGAGGAGGAGGAGGAGAAAAGTGTGGCGGACACCATCGAGGTATTTGGCATGTCCACAGGTTTAGGGAATGGTGGGATGTCTGAAAGGCACATCAACAAGGGCAACTCGATTGAAGGAGTGATGAACACCTAGACTTTTTGGGGGTTAGGCATACTCACAACAAGAGACAAAAGTGATACGAAGCTTGGTTAAACAGAAGAAAAGGGGAGGAGAGAGGAGGACACAATAGGAGACCCCAATACAGGGGTAGTCATCTCCTCTTCCTTCTTTTGCAAAGTAGCCTACTCATCTGGCAAAGCATTTTTTCGGTACTTGTGCTCACGTGCAAGGCAATTTCTACGACTCTTCGAGCTAGAGGCCGAGTGCTACAAAGGGACAGAAGGCTCCTACTCAACCATAAGGGTTTCCATCACAGTCATTTCTAGTGGAGGGTTAGGCTCCTGAACGAGAGCAGGAGGAGCAAGTTGAGAAACAACGGGGGGGAGTCGACTTTAGTGCCTCGACAACAGACCTCTTCTCATTTAATACTTTTGAAGTAGGAGTGGTGGGAGGCCATGGAGGCCAAAACATAGAATATTCCCCATGGGGACCCTTTCTTCTATCATACCGAATGGGCCTAGGTTTTGTGGGTAGAAAAAGAAGCTTGAACGTGGGAATCTTTGGCTTTCACCAAGTGGGCACCGTAGGATTCTTTTGCAATTGTTGAATAGAATCTAATGGCACAACAACAAGACAAGAGGAAGTGTTAGGTTGGATAGCTGAAGAGGAGGAAGAGGAATCATGAGAGCGCTTCTCTCCATCCCTTCTAAATTTCTCGGCGACATAACTATCAACTTTCAAATAGGCCATATGTGAAACAACATAAGGTGATGGAGGGTATCTCACTCTAGGCATTAAACACCATTTCTTGTACTTATGATAAGTCTTATACAAGAGGTTTATCCTAGGTGGGAGAGGACCAACAGGTGCTGGCCAAAAGTGGCCCTAAGGAATAGCTACCATGCTCAACTGGTAGTCTGTAACTAGTGTCATGGATTGCATGCATAAAACCCTCATGTATAAACTTCAAACACTTATGCACAACCGAGGGAACTATGTTCATAGCTACTAGTTAGGGGATACCCAACTTCACTTTGAAGAGTTCAGACCCTAGGATTATGTCAAACAACAGGTTTATGGATTTAGGTCTAACAAGGACTGACAAGGACTGACAAAATGATACTACTAAGAGGAGGTATGGAAATTCCATTGTGCGTACAGATGGTGCTTACAGGTGCATCATACCCATATTTATGCAGAAATTTAACATGATCTCCTCGGTTATGATATTCACCTAAAACATCAACTTAATGAGAACACCTGCTACAGTGTTTCCGTTGATTCGTGCAGGGATATAAAGAGGAGACAGTTCTCTATTCAAACACATCAACAGGTCCTATGAGGTGAAGGTTATACCTGTACTACTACTTGCAAGCTACACAAAGGGGATAGGTTGATGTAGAAAAGAGGCCATCACTCACACTAAACGACCCTCTCACAGATCCCCCAAAAGGTTTACGATCAGACTGTGACCCAACTAAGGCTTCATAACACAACACCTATGAAACCTTCCAACTACACCTACTAAGGGTTGCAAGTTGGGTTGTAAGGTAAAGGCCTCACAACACTCACACCTACAACGCTCCTAGAACATGAGGAAAGGAGCTTTCAGTATTGCAAGATGAAACCAAAATGGTTCACATCAAGTTCACCAAAAATGTAAGAGAGGGGGACCAACCATGTCAAGGCTCCAAGTCACAGAAAGCTAAGATCAACTTAGGGCTGCCCTAACTTACCTCACTCTAAAATATTCCTTGGAATAAAGATCAATAATGATGATCACTATAATGTACTTCTATCACTCTATGGACCCAAGTCTTAAGTTTGGGCTAGGCAAGCCAGTTTTCAAAGTCAATACTACACCTTAGACAACTCTCTATCCGAGGATGACCACACAGTTCTAGGATGAAAACATGGCATGTTAGCATTTGTACAACCAAAACAATGGAGTATGATAGAGACTACCTAAAAACATACTATCAGCCTAGCTAGTTGGCTTAGATGGAAAAATAGAAGAATTACAACGGATAAAGACGAATATGATAAAATAGATGAAAGATGGCCAGGGTGACAAAAATGATCTCACACAAGCACCAATTCACCAGCTAGCTCCAAACACATGTTCACCTACACAAAAGAAAGAGGGGAAAATTTTTGGAGCTATATAGGGGCATGCCTCAGTCAGATTCCCATTTTAGTGTTTCCAACTCAACAGACTAGGTGAAAGTAATGAAGTAGAAATATGTGATAAACGAAAGAAGAGAGAGAGAAAAAACTAAAAATAGTATTATGCTACTTCTATCAAATCACAAAGGAGAGAAGTGAAATGTTAACACCTCCACACAAGAGCTCACTAGCCAAAGGAGGAGTTATGGACTTGGCAATGTCACCGCAGCTAAAACTATGATGAAGGAAGGTCTTGCAAGACTTCAAGCCCACGTTTCTATTACTTGCTTCACACTTGCAATGTGGAGTTGATGAAGCTTCAAATGCTATTGTAATGGAGTGTTGGAATGTTGCTTGAGAGTGAAGTGAAGTGGAGAAAATGCTAAGAGAATGTGAATATACTACTTAGAAATTGAAATGAGATGAGAATGGATGTTTTTGAAGGTGGGATGGGAAGAATCTTCCATTTTTAGGGTCGAATGGTTAAAGAGGGATGTTACAATTCATCCCCAATTGGGAGTGTAGGGCCTTTTCCAACTTCAGACGCAGGAATCAGTCGGGGATGACAATGCACCACACGGATGTTTGCACGTCGTGCATGTGTCCCCAACAAATATTCTCACTAACACAAAGGATAGATGCCAAGTGGATGGAAGGTAGTTGGGTGATGTGGAATTTCTCCTTCAAATTTAATTTTCTAAGGTGAGGGTGTCTGAAAGGGGAATTTGTGCAAGGGGTATAAATTCGCTCCTGTACATCATGTTAATCTATAACTCCAAATTCCAAATTTTCACTGCTTCATCCCTATTGAGGACTCATTTTCCTTTAGTGGCGAATGGGTCCTTTTAGGGTTTCAAAAAACTAATTTTAGGGTCTTGTTCCTTGATATCTACACTTACATATCTTTCATTATCAACTCTTGAAAGTCTGAAATAAATTTTGTAGAGCTCTTTCCATGATCTTGCACTTTGAATGACAACTTTGCAACTTTGACAACTTTTCTCCAAATCTTGCTCAACTTAAAAATCTGCAATAACACACTCAAGGATGGAAAAACTTGTTAATTTGTTAGTGAATGGGGTTTTTCCTTAGTCAAACCCCTTGTAGGTAATTAAACCAAATGATGAAATGAAGCATGAAACTGCAATAATGTAAATCATGTTGCCTTGGAAGTTGTCTTGTGGATCAAATCTACATATTAACATGTAGTGGCCATGAAGAATGTAGATCTTGGATGTGATATGATGCTTTTAAATGAATCCTTAATGTGACATTCACTTCTTAGCTCAACACACATGAATGCATTAAACCATTGACATGATGATAAGACCTTGAATTGCTGCAATAATGACTTGAAATTTTCCTTGAAATGTCTTGTGAATGCATTTGTAATGCTTTATAATTCTCTTGTAAAGTATTAGGATTCTCTCTTGAAATTCTTAGAATGCTTGATAAACTTGCTTAGGAGAAACAATGTGAATTAAACCCTTATTTATACTAAATTAGGAGATTAACACTGAAATTCAAAGAACTAAGGGCAACACCATATCCGAGAAGAAATATAATTAAATTCTTCCCAGAATGAAATTCAAAAAATAAGGTCTCATTAGGGAGGACCCATTCGCAACCAAAGGTGAATGGGTCTTGGCTAAGTTTCAAGGACCGAGCTTCAAGGAGCTGAAAGAGGGCCAAAAAACCATTCCAAATCAACTTTAAAAACGGGGTCTTGTTAAGAGAGGACCCATTCACCATCAAGGGTGACTGGGTCCTAGCTTAGATTATCAGGACCAAATTTTTCCCAATGAAATAATTTCATGTTTAATTTGTGATTTTCGGGAAGGATCCTTAGAAGTCAAAATGAAGGCCTAAAAGGGGGGTTAATAACTCCACTTAACCTTAATGAATTAAGACCACCTAGATAAATGTGAAAGTGCTTTAAAACACTTTACAAACACTTAAACAAGTTGCAAATTATGTATTTTTTTTTTAGAAAGTGGCCCATTAGGCTTAATTAAGCAAACAAGTCATAGAAAAGTGTGAAAGTATGTTACAAAACTTCACAACACCCTTGCAAAGGACTAATTAATACATCATTTAGCTAAATATGAGTCTTAAAATAGTTTGAATGTTTACATGACATTACAACACTATTCCAAGACACCATTAGTCCAATTTTAAGGTCAATTATCCAAGCAAGCAAGGAGAAGGAAACTTTTTCCATTACTACACATACCAAGGTTTATATTTTTCAAAATGATATTTGATTTATGGTAATATTTCTAGGTAACACTAAACCATCTAAAAATATATATATAATTTAGTTTGAGTTGTATCTAATTAGAAGACACTGTTGTATTATCATGCCAATATTTTTCAACCAAAGATTTGATTTCAATATTCAAATTCATTTTAGACCTTGGGAGTTGACCATTAAAAATCCAAAATTGGTTGATTGGATCATTTTCAATACTTTGTCTTCTCTTTGTTTCTCTTACCGATGTTTTAGTATGTATGTTTAGAATTCCACTAATGTTGCTTAAAATTATTTTATTCACAGTGATTTGATTCACGCTCCAACACAAGAGTTAAGGCCAATCACTTCTCCTTGGCCTTTCACACAATGGGGACTTGATCTCGTGGGAAAGATTCACCCTACATCCTCCAATGGACACAAATTCATTATCACCGCCACTGAATATTTTATTAAGTGGATCGAAGCCATTCCACTCACTTACATTACCGGAAAATAGATCTCCAAGTTCATCCTTAATTACATCATTTGTCGGTATGGCATTCCACAATCCATCATCACGGATAATGGTCATCCCTTCAAAAATCAGAAGGTCCATGAACTGTGCCAACATTTCCATATCAATCACCGCTTTTGCACACCTTATTACCCACAAGGAAATGGTCAAGCTGAGGCATCTAATAAAACCATTATCAAAATTCTTAAAAAGACTGTCAGTGATGCTGGTCGTGACTGGCACATCCAACTCAACCCTGCTTTGTGGGCATATCGCACGAGCATCCGTACCCCCACCAGTACCACGCCTTTCGCCCTTGTCTTTGGAACCGAAGCCATCTTGCCCATAGAGGTTGAAATTCCATCTTTGCGAGTCTCCATGAAAGGCCTTACCACTGATGAAGAATACAAACAATCAAGACTGCATGAGTTAGAAATGCTAGATGAACATAAACACAATGCATTGAATCATTTGCAAGCATACCAAACTCGTCTATATAGAAGTTATAACAAAAGGGTGATGACTCGAAAGTTTGACATTGGCGACCTAGTTCTCATGCCGAATCCCAAGAATCAATCAGATAGAGAAAAACCAAGAAAATTTGAGCCCAATTGGCTTGGCCCTTACGTCATCATAGCATCATTTGGTTCTGGAGCATATCAATTAACTACTCCTGAAGGTGAACAATTGACAGAGCCGATCAACAGTCTACATTTACGCAAATTATTTGCATAGCATCAAAAAGCCTGTCCGAAAACCAGTAAAAATACAAAAAAAATGGAAAATCAAAAAAATCGTCACCTTGATGAAAACCTGGCAAACAGGTGTCCTAGTGACACCAAAAAAAATGAATAAAATGATAAAAAATAAAGAGAAATAATTCGTCCAATAGTGAAAACCTGGTAAACAAGCGCTTTGGATAGGTACCATGGTGAAAACCTAGTAAACAGGCACCATGTGTAGTCAGTCATTGTTGTGTCATCTATTGTCTATCTACCTTTGTCCCTAATGAACATACTCTTTTCTGACATTCGTCATAACACTTCATCCTGATATCATGATATTTATGTCCATGGCTGACAATGGTTGAAATCAAGTCTTGCATACTGTCAACTGTCCATACTAATCATGTCTTTTTCATTCCATTTTTCCTGGCTCATTCTCAACTTGACTAGGGGAAAACTTTTATCATGAGACTGTAGTGGGTACCGCACGTGATCCTAAAAATTAGAAAATGTCCTGAAAAAGGACCTAAAACTTAGAAAATTTCCTTAAAAAAGACCTAAATATCAGAAAATGTCCTGAAAAAAGACCTAAAAATTAGAAAATGTCTTGAAAAAAGACCTAAAAATCAGAAAATATTCTGAAAAAAAACCTAAAAATTAGAAAATGTCCTAAAAAAAGACCAAAAAATTAGAAAATGTCCTTAAAAAGACCTAAAAATTGAAAAATGTCCTGAAGAAAACACAAAACTTCCAAAACGGAGTCATGTCGGTCAGCATAGTCACGTCAATTCAAGTCTTGATTAGTCTTTGTCATTGTTGAACTACATTGTCTCTGTGCATTTGCTATGTAGGCAAGGCTCATCTTCGAGCCCCCGAGACATTAGGTTAGTCCTATTAGGTTTGTCAAAATAAATCATGACTCAATCTTTCGTCAACAAGATAAAGTCTTTGGTCATGTCGAACTACGAGGTCTCTGAGTGCATGAGGAAGGCAAGGCCATCTATCGATGGGCCCCTGAGGCCGCACTAGATCAGTCCATTAGGGTTCATTGCACAATTTTCGCACACACATGAAATAGTCTTTAAATTTGAACGAACAATCTACCCAAGTGAACTTTGACAATCTGTCAGCGGAACATGACAATCATCTTGGCATATCAAAATCGGTCACTCTCAGTCAAACTTAGTCAAGCTAGTCAAATCTTACTTACTCTTTAGATGTGTCCTTCTAAAGGGTAGCCCGTCATTTAATCATGCCCTAGGATGTGTCCTTCCTAGGCATCATCATCGTCATCTAACATTTTGAGCAATCCTCTTGACATTTAAGGATCACTCCTCTTGACATCAATGTTCTTTCAGCTATGTCCTTCTGAAGAAAAAACCCTATCATTTATGCCTTAGGATGTGTCCTTCCTAGGCATCGTCACTGTCACCTAGAATTTTGAGGGATCCTCTTGAATTTTGGAGGTTTCTCCTCTTGACATCAACATTATTCAAGATGTGTCCTTCCTGAATTTGGAAATCTTCAGAACTCGTCATCTTGGCATCGTCAAAACCTTGACACCCTGGCATCTCGACATCAAACCAGACATCTCGACATTAAAACACTTGGCAAACACTTAGTACTTGTTTGTTGATTTTTCATCATGTTACTAGTTTTTCAACGAGATCCCGACAATAGGATTTAGAGAAGCAGTGATGTATCATGACGTTTGTCTTGTCTTTTGACACTCATGTTACTAGTTTCTCAGCGATGTCCTGACTCTGAGATTTAGAAAAGCAGCGACGTATCATGATGATGGTTTTGGCTTTATTTTGTCCTTTTTGGCAATCATGTTGCTAGTTTCTCGAGGATGTCCTGGAAACATGATTTAGAGAAGCAACGACGTTTCATGATTTGTCCTTCTTGTTTTTTCTCCTTGCGGTTGGTTATGACAAAAAGACTGGGGCAAATGTTCCTTTTTGTATGAGTCATGATCATCCTTGTTTGTGACTGTTTAAGTCAAGTGATGGTATGACCTCGTACACCTTGATTTACGTCATATCTGGCCATCACGATAATCTGCCCAATGATGATTAAGAGCAACAATTAGTAGTCCTATGGCAATGTGTTGAAGGATCTTTTTCATCTTACTAACATGCGTCTCCTTCTATTTTGTCATCTTCCCTCACCCATCTCATATAAGCATTCCATCCATATATTTTGCACTAACATTTCTTTGTCTCTTCATATTCTAGTCTTCTCATCGATTTCAAGAGCACACCCATGTTCTTGGAACCTGTCTGTCCTCTCGAGGGGGCATACCGTAACCCTCCTTGTCATTCTTCCTCATCTTATTTTGCACCGGGGCATATTTTTGACTTATTTGTCCTTGTCACAATGCGATAGGCTACATTATGACAAAGAGGGGCAAAATGTAGATATTGAAAATTGACCTAGGCCTGCAAGCTCCATTTCTTGCCACTTTCGTCCTAGCATAATTAAGATACTTAATTATGTTATCCGGTCTATTTTCATCTATTAATTAAATAATTTTAATTATTTAATTAATTCATGTCTATTTATTCTATCCTGATCGATTAGATAAACTAATTGCGTCACTAATTTCTTCCTCTTCTTCAATAGTTAAATAAATTATTATTTATTTAATTATTTTGTCATCTTTCATCTATAGTTAAATAATTACCATTAATTATTTATCTATTCATGGTCCTTTAATTCTTCCATAGTTAAACAATTATTAAAATCATTTAACTATCCCATGCCACCTCCCCTAATTAAATAGTTAATCTAAATTAATTATTTAAGGTCTAATTTTCATCTCTCCATTTAATTAAATTAATAAATTTAATTAAATGCTCCTCTTTTCATTTTCTCCAAATAAATTATTTGAATAAATTATTTATTTTCCACTTATCCATTTCCTCCATTTTCTCCAAATAAATAATTTGAATAAATTATTTTATTTTCCACTTGTCCATTTCCTCCATTTTCAAATAAATTATTTGAATAAATTATTTATTTTCCACTTGTCCATTTCCTCCATTTTCAAATAAATTATTTGAATAAATTGTTTATTTTCCACTTGTCCATTTCCTCCATTTTCAAATAAATAATTTGAATAAATTATTTATTTTCCACTTGTCCATTTCCTCCATTTTTGAATAAATTATTTAAAATAAATTATTTATGCACCACTTGGTCAAAGATGCCCTATCATAATCCCCTGTCATAACATTCATTTCTTGTCATAGTCTGCATGCATGTCATAGCCTACATGTCTTGCATGTCTGTCATAGCCGTCGGTGTCATAATTTTTGCCATGTATGGCATATTCTTGGTGCATCAATTCTAGACTGTTGATTCGACCTTCAATCTCATCCGTCCATTTGAAATTGCCTTTTCTTATAAAATGGCAATTTTGAATTCATTTGGTCTTCTTCCTCTCTCTCTCAAGCATTCAGGCGAACTTTTGATCTTCATTTTCACAACACATTTTCATGCATACTTAGAACTTCTCTTAGGCACTTAGAGTCATCTTTGCATAGTAAAATCCTTCAACACTTGTGTAGGACATGGCATAGTCTTAAGTTGCTCGAAGAATCTGAGAGCACTCTTCAACTTGCAGCAAGCTAGAAGGTGTAATGGAGGTCAACCGTGGAGATTGAAGATTTGGGTAACTTTGTTTTATTTATTTTCATGTTTTCTCCTTTGCACTCCATTATTTTCTTTGGATTTTTAGATTTAGCAATTCTAACCTAATCAAACATAAATTTCCAAAGATACAAGAAAAGGTCAAAAAGTAAATAGGATCTTGTTTTCTTTTTTTAAAACAAGATCATATATCCTAAACAAGATCTCATTTGCTTCTGGACCATTCAAAATATTAAAAAGGAAAACAAGACCTTGTTTAGCATGTACACAATTTCATTTCTAGAACAAGATCTCATTTCTTAAAATTTGAATTTTTGACTTGATTTCTACTATGGGTTTTGGCTTGAAAAAACACTTGCGGACCTAACCCTTACCTTTGGACCTTCTTTGACCTAAAAATTGAAGGTCATGTTAGTGTCACTAGAAAAGAGTGATATTGGACATGTCTGAAGATGTTTTTGTAAAAAAAATTAACGAAATTAAAACCCATTATGGATGAGACTATGTAGACTTCAAATATATAATTTTTCTACAATTAGATTATTGTTTTGTATTTTTTAAATATTTTTTGATGAATCTAGTCCATAAACTTGAAATAATAGGTTTTCTTGTTTTCTAATTTTTTATTTTTTACACATTTTGAAAAAAAGTTAGATGTCAAAAATATTCATCTAATTATTTTCAATTTTTTAAAAAATCAAAAAATGATAAGTTTAGGTCTACTTATACTTGTCATACATGGGATTTTCAAAATAACAATTACGACTAATAAAAATTAATAAAAAAATGTTTAGAAAAAGTTACAAGAAAATATTCTCAACAATCTTTAGTATCTTATAGATTGTTTCCCAAAAGGATTCGGAAAAATAATTTTATTTTGGTCAAAATATGGTTGTCGTACACATGCATAGTATGGTCCTAAAATTGGCTTTTAAACAGTGACTTTTAGGCATGCCTATTGAAAATAAGTTGTATCATCTAGATATTAAAAGGAATTACATCTTGAGATACTAGACTCCAACTAGTACATTTCATATTAGTGACATTTTTTAAGATTCAATCTTTAAGTGCTTCAAATTTTTAAGTCAAATGTGAAAATTCTGAAAAGTCAAGAAAAACACTTCCACTTTTTGGCCAAAAAGTGGACTCAACTTCTTGCACACACCCTACTACTGAGGTGATCCGCATCCATGATGAGTGTTTTCAACCCACTGGTAAGCTCAACCAAAGTGGGATATAATCATTTTTTCCTATTTCTCAACTAAATATCAAATTATTAAAAAAAAATATTTTAATTATTTAATTTTTGAATAATATGTAAAATGATTATATTTTTTATGACTTGTAAAGTTCTATAATGGATAAATAATAGATTTAATTTAAGGATTTATATTTTATCCATTCTAAGTTAAATTGTAAACATAACCATTTTTGTGTTATATCTCTCTTGTGTTCTTAGTTTTTAAATCTAAATTGTAAACATAACATTTAGTAAATGAGAAACTATAATGATTTATTTTAATAATGTTAATGATTGTTAGACATTAATGAGATAAATAGTGATAGTAATACTAAGTTGAATTTGAATCATCTATTTGAATTGAAGTGTCTTCTTGTCTATAGAAGAAATAGAACAATAATTGCAATGGTATTTGGAGAAGGATAGACCATAAGAGAGTGGTGAATTTAATAATCTAGTTAATTATGTATTCTAGGAAAGTTTTCTTTTGTCTACATGTAATCTTTCACGATTTTTGGGAAAAAGTGTACTCATGTAAGGTCTCCTTTAAACTTGGGACACTCCCAAAATAGGGCTCAAGAGTGTTATGTGTACGTTGGTTCCTATGAATTGATGCATAATCGGATTAGGTACCTAATGAATGTTAGTTAATCCTAGCAGCCTTATACTCAAAACCAATTACAACCAAATCAAAAAATAAATAAGAACTAAAGTCCATTTCATAAACACATTATGGAGGAAATACAATTTTCTCATATTATTCCAAATTCATATTGCATGCTACCTTATGTGTAGATAGCCAAATAATAGGGACATTTCTATCAATATCCATACTAATGAATATAGTGGAATGCTTTTCTATTCAAGGAAACACCTATGTATCAACCAATTATAGAAATCACCAATGTTCTATTTCCATTATGGCTTAAGCCGAGGAGGAAGATATTTATTCACTTCACTATTTTCTCTCTAAGTTCACAAGCTAAGTAATATATAGTGAATTCTGTCATGAAAAAGACCACAATTTTCTTTAGTAAGTCTTCATCTTCTACTAGAAATAGGAGTCAATAATAGTAAATACCCATTAACATGTCTTCAAACAACCCCACCTTAAATGTCTTCACACAACCCCACCTTAAATGTATTCGCTTGTAATTATTGTAATTATTTACTATTTGTCATGACCAACCCCCTCCTAGAAAGCACAACCCCCTTTTCTTATGTCATTTAGTTATAAATAAGAAATACTAGGTGTAAGGAAGCTAAGATAGCGGAACAACTTCCTACACTAATCTTGAGGGGGGAATAATGTAAAAAAAATTATAGACCTTGTACAATTACAAAAAATTAAACAAAAATAAACATAAATATCATGCATACCACAACATAGTGATTTATGTGGGGAAAACTCTTTCAAGAGAAAAAACCCACACTCCAAAAGTTGCCAAATTATATATTATTCAAAAATCATTAATATTACAATATACTTGCAAAGAAAGCTTCTTATAGGAGTATCACCACCAGAGATCAAGAGAGAACATGACTGCTATCAGACTCTCATAAAACATCATTGTCTACCACAACTATAAGACAACACCATCATAAAATAGGGTTACTTTCTAGGGTAAGACAAGCCAACAAAATATCCACCATTAGATCTAAAACCTAATAATTAATTAACAGACTAGATTTACAATGTATCATTTATTTAATGTATGTTAGCCATTTTAGGAGTTTAAAAAATGTTAACAAAAAATTCTTCACATGTATCCCACTCTTCCACTTGCTGCCATTGTATATTACACCTATCAGTGTAATTAGAATATATATATATATACACGCAATAACCTTTATAGAATTTTAAGGTTGATACATATTTTCCTAACAAATCTCTTACTTTTTGAACACCTTGCAAGAGAAATAGGAGGGAGTAAACATTGTCTCTTAATTGCTAGGGGCCGAAAGGCCCATAATCTCTTAACACTGGATCTAAACTTCTATGTGCTTACAGATTTAGTTAAAGAATCAACAAAATTAATCAAAGTCTCTACCTTAACCAGCTTCACCCTACCATCTTTGACCATATCTAAAACAAAATGATACTATACATCAATGTGTGTGGTCCTGGCATGAAATGTCTAGTTCTTGGCTAAACATATCACACTCTGACTATCACAATAAATTGTCACCAC
Source organism: Sequoia sempervirens (assembly GCA_007258455.2). Lineage (NCBI taxonomy): Eukaryota > Viridiplantae > Streptophyta > Pinopsida > Cupressales > Cupressaceae > Sequoia > Sequoia sempervirens. Next base: position 21,380 of record VDFB02360879.1, on the reverse strand, counting down.
ACCTTGTTTTATTCCAATATCTGAACACAATCTCTTTAGCGAAATGGTTTCTTTACAAGTATAAGTAGCTTCCATATACTTTGCTTCAGTAATGGACAAAGAAACCACAACCTATACTCATCCAACTGATTGCACCACCGAATAATGTAAACACATAATCATTGGTGGATCATCTACTATCAATATCACCTGCCTAGTCTGAATCCACATAACCATGAATATCAAGGGAAATCTCATCTTTAGTCATATTACTATGATAACAAAAGGAATAATCTGAGGTACTGCACAATTATCTAAAGAATTTTTAATTGGATCCTAATGAACTCTACAAGGATTAGACATATATCTAGAAATAACTCCCATTGCTTGGGAAATGTCTGGTCTAGTATATAAACCATAACATACATCAAATTTCTAACTGCACTCTGGTAAGGCACTTTGATCATGTCTTCCATCTCTGATGGGGATGTTGGACAATCTAAAATAAATAACTTTGTTCCAACAGAAAGGGGAACACACAATGTTCTACAATCTTGCATGTTAAATCTCTATAAAATTGAATTGACATACTTACTTTGGCCAAGCCATAGCTTTCTATTCTTTTTATCTCTTTTAATTTCTATCCCAAGAATGTGTCTAGTTGCACCAAGATCTTTCATTTCAAATTTAGTAGCAAGTTGAGATTTCATTTCTAAAATCATACCTTTCCCTTTCATGAATATATTTAATGCAATAAACATAAAATGATCACCATCATTTTTATAATAAACACAATGATCTAATTTAGAACACTCAAATCCCAAATTCAACACATATGTATCAAATTTCTGGTACCACATCCTAGGACTCTATTTTAAGCCATACAAAGATTTCTTCAATTTGCAAACCAATTTACTTTTACTTTTCACCATATAGTTCTCTGGTTGTGTCATATAAATATCTTCCTCCAAGCCACCATGAAGGAAAGTAGTTTTCACATCTATTTTCTCAATCTTTAAATCATAAACATCAACAATAGCAATCAAAAATCTAATGGATGCCTTTTGTAATAGAAGAGAATATCTCACCATAATCAACACTCTTAAATTGAGAGTAACCTTTCACAACCAACCTTTCATTGTATTTATCAATACCTCCATCTGAACCAATATTTTTCTTGAACACCCATTAGCAACCAATAGGTTTTCATCCTTCAAGAAATGGTACAGGATCCCATGTATCATTCTTTTTCAAAGATTCCATTTCTTCATCCATAGCAATCTTTCAGGATTTTGCATCATTCATACATAATGCCTCTTCTACAAATTTGGGTTCATCCATGTTAGTATTCAAAACAAAATAGCATCTCCAATCATCAGGTGGTTTTATATGCCTTGTAGGCCCAAGAACAAGTTGAGTTGGAGGTTCTTCCTCCTCTTTTGAAGATTTAGAGCTAGATGAGCTCTCCTCAACTTCTTGTCTATCCATGGGCCTCAATTCAACTTTCTCAAGTGTAGAAGGAATTTGAATCACATCTTCCTATTTACTTCTTTTTGGTTGCAATATAACAGAATAAGGCTTAGTTTGTCTAAAAATAACACTTCTACTATGTATTACATTATGTGCAACAAGATCCCAAAGCTTTTATCCTTTCACACCATAACTATACCCAATGAAGATACATTTCGCAACCTTGTTCTCCATCTTTGTTCACTTATCCTTTGCACATGTGCATATGCCTCACAACCAAAATATTTAAGATGTCTTAGTGAAGGCTTGCGACCAATCCATGCCTCTATAAGCATCTTATCAACAGGAGCTAATGTAGGAGACCTATTAATTAGGTAACAAGAAGTGGCAACAACTTCAGCCCAAAAAAATTGTTATATAGCAACACTGTGCTCAACATACTCCTAGTCTTCTCTATTAGTGTCATGTTCATTCTTTCTAAAACTCCATTCTTCTATGGAGAATACCGAGTCATCTTTTTTCTATGAATATCACAATATTTACAGAATCTATCAAAATCATTAGAGAAAAATTCACCACCATTATCAGTCCTCAAACATTATATTTTCTTTCCAATCTGTGACTCAACCATTGCTTTAAATTCATTAAATCAAATAAAAACTTCATATATTCTTTAGAAAATATACCCATGTCTTACTATAATCATCAATAAATGAAACACAATATGTGGATTAATCTATTGAAGGAACATCTATAGGACCAAACACATCAAAATGAATAAGATCCAATACACCACAAGATTTATGAGAACTTGAGTAAAATTAAATACAGTTTTGTTTTCCATAAATGTAATGCTCACATAAATCAAATTCAAGATTACAATCAAATAGACCTTCAACAAGGTTTTTATTTTTCAAGGTCCTTAGACCCTTTTCTCTAATGTGGCCAAGTCTATGATGCCATAACATAGTTTTATTTGCATGTAACTTTGACTTAGAAGAAAGAGCACCGTTGGGTACCCAAAAGCCATGACCATCTACTGAAGATGAAACCCTCACCTCTTCCATAGACTTGCTTTTCACAAAATTACTATTTCACTCAATAGTGCATGCATCAAGCTTATACAATGTGCCATATCTAACACCTCTAGAAATCACCATAACACCTCTAAGCATCTTGCATCCTGCATCAAAAAATACTACTTGCACACCCCCATCTATTAGTTTTCTTCTAGATAAAAAATTTCATACTAATCTAGGGATACACAACACACCATTAATCCTTTTTATTCTACTATCAGGAAACCTAATTTTGAATTTCCCATGGTGAAAAATGTCTAAATGATAATCATCACCCAAGTACACCTTTCCTTCATCAAATTCTTTTTATTCAAAAATCCAATCTTTATTAAAGGTCATATGGAAAGATGCACCTGAGTCAATTAATAATGCATCATTACCTGCATGAGTTGCCAAAGTTGTAATGAATTCATTGCCATCTTCCTTCTTGTACTTAGAATCAAAATCAAATTTCTTCTTTTTCTTCTTATTTTCTTCTTTGCATTCCTTATGAACATGTCCAAGCTTACTATAGTTCCAACAAATAATTTTGTGCTTTCTAGGAGATATAGATCTCCCCCTAGACTTGGTTTTGTCATGCTTTTCATTTTTCTTTCCTTTTTCCTTAGATCTTCCATGAACATTTAGGGCCTCCTTGGAAATGACGAATACCTTTCTCCTCATCTCTTCAGAAATCAAATAACCCACCACATCTTCAGTCTTCAAAATTACAAAAGTACTCCCAATAGCCATAATAAGAGAATCCCATGAATCAGAAAAAGAATAAAGAAAGATTTGACATTTTTCCTCCTCATCCATTTTGAAACCAACTGATGCCAACTGAGCCACGAGAATATTGAATGCTTCCAAGTGGTTTGTGATTCATCCACCCTCTTCCATTCTCAAGGAATACAACTTCTTCCTCAAGAAAATCTTGTTCAGTATAGATATTGCCTAGTACATATCATCGAGATTCTTTCATAGTTTATGTGCAGAGGTCTTCTCATGGACATTAATTAAAAAAAAATCTACCATGCACAATCTGATTAGACCCTTGTCTTTATGGTCCATAACATCATATTGAGTAGCCTGAGTAGGATTTGTAGGCATTGAAACATTCTCATCAACAACATCCCACAGATCTTGATCTATCAACAAATCCTCCATCTTCAACTTCCACATTTCAAAATTATTTCCAGAAAATTTATCCACCTCTATTCTCCCAGATGAACTGGCCATCTAAAAATTCTTGCAACAAGATCACAAAGTATCTTTTGCACAAGCTCCTAGTCAAACCTATATTAGTCCAAAAAACTCAACAACACAACTAAAACCAAACGTGATCAAGATTTGATACCTCTTGTAAGGAAGCTAAGGTAGCAAAACAACTTCCTACACTAATCTTGAGAGGAGAATAATGCAAAAACTTTTATAGATCTTTAACAGTTACATTTAACTTAAACATAAATACACATAAATATCATGCATACCATAGCACAGTGATTTATTTGGGGAAAACCAAGAGAAAAACCCCACACTCCAAAAGATGGCCAATATATTATTCAAAAATCCTAATGCATATCCTAATGCAAAAAGTTCAGGAGGTATCTTCACCATTCATATACTAAGAAAATTATATTAGTTAAGTGAATTACAAACTATGAACTTTCTTAGTGTGGACCTTTGGCTAACACATGTCTGTTAAACTATGAGATTAAGTTTTATCTACAATATCACTTGCTTAATTTGGGTTCAAGAGCTCTTATTTTTAGCTAAAATTTATAAGGACCCATATGTTTGAGGGTGTCTACAAAACGATATTGTCACAAATTATAAACTCTGTTTTGTGAATAAATTCTAATTGTGTGGAGATTTTATACACCAATATCCATTAATCCATCATTAATGCACTCGTTATATAAGGTTCTTCCTACACATTTGACCAAGTACATTTTTGTACAAGGCATTGAGTTTTACACCACCTTGCAATTGATTAAGATTTAAGGATAGGAGTTTTACTCTAGGTTGAGAAAGAATGTGACATATGGATGTTTTGTGAGGCACTTTAGAATTCAAGATTACAATTTGGACACCAAATTCTCTTCCTACTATAGATTCTATAAAATTCAAATGTCTACAGGATGCTTGGGATTAAAAATATTAATACTTCGCATGTGAGTCCTCAAAGATATTTTGATCTAATAAGACTCTAGGTTTGGAATTTAGGCTTCAATCAACTAATAGATGCAAGATCATGATGTAAGAAGACTCTACACTCCTCTTAGGTTTGAAATGTGAACACAATAGTAGCTTGCAAGTCATGGATGTGCTTGGAGAAGACATGTGCTACTCTACTTAAACATCATCAAGTTCAAGGGTAAAACAATCAATATCAATTTAACACCTCATTCACACCAAAAGTGACAAATATTTGATCTTATTTTATTGGCCAAAAAAGATCATTGATTCTTGAACTAGATAAATTTAAGAATAGGCAACACGTGGAGATGGTGATACTCAAACTAAAGACCTATATAATGCTTAGACATAAGGTAAGAATAAAGCAGATTCCACTCAGTGTCTAGTCTATTAACTAGATCAAATTCTAACATTTTTTACCTTGGATGTGAAGAAGAAAATAAAAGTTTGCCAATAGCCCCAAACCTCTAGACTAAACATTAGACCATCTAAATATGACACATGCACACTCTAGAAGTAAGAATTTGAAATAATAGACACAAAATCTTCACACAATTAGAATTTATTCAAAAAATAGAGTTCATAATCAATGGCAATATATTTGTATAAATTCTAGTTGAATAAGGGTATCAGATCTAAATGCAACATATAAGGTTGTAGATAAAACTTAATATCATACTTAAATGAACATGTGTTAGCCAAGTGTCCACCTTAAAAGAGTTCATAGTCTATAATTCACTTAACACATCACGTCTTAAATTTCATTAGCTAACTTAAAAGTTAAACTATAATATTTAATCTATAAAAAGATTAGATGACTAGTAAAATGATTGAAGACTACAAAACTTTCAACTTCCATGTATCTATATATTATAAGCTAAGATAATCGACATCTATAGAGACTATAGAGGATTGTCCCAAGACTCCAGATATTGATTCTTAAGGACTGAATTTTATAATATGATCCACGTTTATCTAGGAACCATAATTTAAAGTACTTTATATAGGACTATCATTTCTATACATAGTATAGACGTCAACCTGCCAACGTAATTTTATAATTTCATGGAGATTATACTAGTCTCTTAAATCTGTTTAACTAGCCTTATGCATTGCATTAAAGACTAATCGATGAGTATTCCACTCATACATATGCAAGTGTTCAAGCAAATGCCTACCAACATCTAAAAAAGTCCTCCTTGCATCCTTAAATTATACAAGCATTCTAAATGTATCGATAATTGTTGAAACTAAATCTAACGCCTTCCTGGGTATTTAATAGGCAAGGCACGCTTCCTCTGAGTATTTAATACTGAAGGACATGGTGGAGCCTATTCAGAACGTAACTCCCTAATCCGAGCAGGATGAGTTGTTTTTCCTAGATTTTGTTGGATTTCCTCTCATAAAACATCATGACGAAGTATCTTCATAAATTCAGCTGTCCGAAACACTCATTCAGCTGCTAAAATTGGTAGACACATTGCATTTAGACTGTTTTGTAACCGATGAGCACGTTCAATGGCGGGCACAGAAATTTGAAAATTATCTTGTATGTTTTTAAATCGAGAGGATGAGAGTTTAGTTCAACAATACGAAACTTAGCAGGAGGAAAGCTAGAAACCAGTAAGGAAGGAAAGCTAGCTAGTAAGCGATAAAGTAGATTAACTTGTTTTTGTTCAATGGATACACAACAATCAGTCCAATGTTCAGTAGCAGCACGGAGCGCTAAGGAGGAGAAGGTAGAAATGACAGATAGAGACAATGTGGAGGTTTCGTGTTCGAGTCCCAGGAATGGCAAATATCTAAACCCAGATGCTCCGGACTTCACTCCTGCTCCCGTAGCCTTATATCCACAGCCCATATTCAGTCTGCTTGTGATCCCTCATCATATCTACGGACACATGGCCGCCATTGTGTCCGCCATCCACATCAGTGGTGAAATGCTGCCGCAGCAGCAGGCGATATTATGGTATGGGGAGGCGGCGCCTAACGGTCTGATGCACCATTTGACTGGTAACACAGCAGCAGAGAAAGGTTTGGGCGCTCATTACATCTTTGACGAGAAAGCAGCCGAGCTATGTCAAGGCACTCCTCGCACTACTATCATGGTCAGAAATATTCCCAACAAGTACAGGTACCCAATAAATTCCACTTTTTTCATTTGGGTTTCGTTTGCTTTGGTTTGAGAAGCACACTTTAAGTTTTGATTTGGGTTTGGTTTGGTTTAAGAAGCACACTTAAGTTTTAGATAATTCATCTAAAGTTATATTTGATCATTATTTGACAGTTTTAGAAAACTAAAATGGACAAAATTGCTCACTTACCATCTTTGTGCCGCAGCCAGCTTGAGCTGATAAAATTGCTTGATGAGCACTGTTTACAGCAAAACAGTCAAAGCTCTGGTTCAAATGAAGCTGATTCAGCATACGATTTTGTCTACTTGCCTATTGATTTCAAGTGAGTTATGACCATTTTACTTCATTTTCCATTGAAACGAACAAATCTCACTGTTTGCATTGGCTTGTATAATCTATGTGAACAAACTTTTGGTCTGTAAACAGAAACCGTTGCAACTTGGGTTATGGGTTTGTGAATTTTACCAACGTTGAAGGGGCAATGAGGTTCTACAAGGCTCGCCATTTAAAAATGTGGGAATGCTTCAATTCAAGAAAGATTTGTGAGATAACTTATGCTCGCCTACAGGTGCGTAAAATTGATTGTTATGCTTCATTTTTTGGAGTAGTATTTTTTTTTGACAGTAGGTGGATTTGAACTTGGTCCCTTTCTTTCCTTAGGGGCAAGCAGCTTTGGAAGAGCATTTTCTGAACTCCACGTTTCCATGCAACATGGACAAATATTTGCCGGTCAAATTCTCACCACCGCGCAATGGAATCCAATGCACGCCACCAACTGTTGTAGTGGGTCATATGGCAAGGAAGCGTAGTTTAAGAAATGACTCTGGATGCACAATCAGTCAGATTTAAGTGGATAATTGTTATTAGTTCTTGTGGGAGGTAGGAAGGATTTTATTGGTGGGTAACAAATTAAGGTTGATTAGCTTTCTTAATATAGACTATTTTCAAATTCATTTTAAAATATGAAAATTAATTTATCGATGTTCTATTGAATAACAGTTCTGATCAGTCTTATTAGTTCCTGCGGATAAGCAGGTTACTGTTGCAATTGTTTGATATGCATTTTTTATGCTGCGCTGTCCAATCGCATTCTATTAATTATTCCATATTATAGAGAATTTAGAGGCTTTTAACACCATTGTTTACTTCATCCTTGCTTGGCATTCCAGTTTCTTGGGCACTTGGTTTGTTTGCTGGGCACTTTTCAGTGTTTTTATAATCTTAATAACCACCCAATCTATTATAATTGCAAGTCAGTGTTTTGATAATCTTAATAACCACCTAATCTATTATAATTGCAAGTCAGTTGTTCTCTTGGAGACACTGAGAGTACTATGGTACCTTTGCAGTATTGTCAAGACACAAAAACTATCCAATTTCTGCACAGGCGCGTGTTATTAGACTTTCTGGGTGAATAAGTGTTTAAAAATGAAGAAAGTGACCATAATCAGTATAAACGCTCACCATAATCTGATGCCCTAAAAAATGAAAAGTAAAAAAAAATCTAGAAAGAGAGCTGGTGCACACCATGACTTTCTATTCCAAAATTCATGGGATAATTCTCATTTTTATTTGCCTTGTATATCTCTATTCTAGTAAAATGCCTTTACATTTAAAAAATAGCAGGTTGTTCTCTTTGTTTTTTTTGCATTTTTCGAAAATCTGATTTGTTCCCATGTAATCCTAATTTTTTCGAAAATTCTTTAAGACCGATTTCAAAAAATTGGGTGATTAACTTTATGGGGTGCATATAGGGCGTTCTAGATAGTTTTGATTTCACAAAATTTCTACCCTGTTTGCTTTATGGCATGTACCCTAGCAACTTCCTGTCATTTTTTGCATTTTAACCTTTTAGGGCATCCCTGATTATGGCGTGCACAAAAGCTTAAAAGCAGCTATTTTCTAAGTTTGAATTTTTGTTGACCTATTTAGGGTTGGGGCACACGACTAGAGTTTAATGAGCAACTTTTTCTGATTCTGAAATTCTGACCTTTTTGCTCAGGAACCCTAATGATGTGCGCCACTGGGTCATTTGACCTATTTTTCTGACTTTTCTCCAGCCCTGTCCAAGCGCACTAGGGCTTTTTGGCTCTTGTTTTTTTTCAATATTTGCAAATGATTAAATGGATAGAATTTGCAATTCTGATGATTTGATTACAATGATTTTTGACTTTTTTGGCAAAACTGCTTGAAAATCGTGCCAGCCGATTGATTGATAAAATTGCAATTTTGCAGGATAAAAATTACCAAAAATGGTTGTTCGTGATTACTTGATTAACTGTGATTTTTTCACAATTTCTGCTTCTCCATGCATAAGCTTCTACATGAGCAGCATAATGACAGAAGACTCAAAATGCTTTCTCCCTCAAATAGTCCAAAGACAGTGTGGCGACTTCCATTCTATGCAGTTAACTTCTCGTTTTGTCTTATCTGAACGTATTTGTCAGGAATTGTTGAGCCCTTCTTTGTTTATGATAAGATAACTCTACTTTTAACAGCCACATTGGCCTATAATGGTCATTTGTGGACATTGGTAAAATTTCTTTCTTTCTGTATTGTTTGTCTGCTATTGAGCAAGAATTTTGTGCAGCCAATCTTTGCTCTTGTTTATGCTAACAAGTGTGGTTTAGTGTTGTAACCCGAGCATATCAGCTCCAAATAAGGCTAGCGTTTGAGCCCCAAGCCTCGGTATCTCCAAAGCATAGTTTATGACTTTTGGGCTATTTTCATAAGAAAGACATTTGAGTAGTGGATGCTCTTCATTTTCCTCTGCTCTTCGCGTGCCACAGTGTTTATGGGTTTGGCTATCTGCTTATTTCACATTCATTAGCCAGCTATGGACCACACAGAGTACAAAATTTACCTACACTGAAGTACTCCGCTGAAATATAGACTCATGCATTTTATGTTATCAATTACTATCACATGCCACATTTTTCTTTGCTATTACATGACACATTTCTATGGAGTATTTATTCAATTGTGTTCAAAGTGCTTATAATGTAGTCTACACTTCTATTCTGTCTCTGTTTCCATTCTTTTCATGGAAGTTTTTAGGGTTCTAATTAAAAAATTGCAAATAAATCCCTAATTTTAATTGTTATGCAAGGAATTCTGAAGACTTTGTTTGTGTCTTAATTGCTTTCCTTTTGTTGACAGGCCTTTAATTGCTATGTCACACAGATTGCTTCCCTGACCACTGCCCCTGTACATAACTTTCCTGTAGGCTTTGACTAAGCAGTTCTAGTAAATTGTTTCATAGAATAAAAAACAACATCCTTGCTTTTTAAGCTTAGGGTATGAAGAAAACAGGGAAATTCCTCTCAACAGTAGGTTGTAGAACATGGAATCACTGTCTTTCAATACTTGACATTTGTAGGATGTTAGTATCGTTTGAATTGTTGGACTTATGGTTTTTTAATGCATGATTGATGCATGCTAATGGTTATGTGGATTGTTTTTCATATGGGTTTGTATGGAACATCTCTGTTTATGTCTCTGTGTGTGTTTCATATGGGTTTGAAACAATGTTGGATACGTATGTATGTATGCTTTTGCGTCGTGTTTTCAGTCGAATTCAGGGTTGGATTCACCGTCTTGGGGAAGGAATTGATCTTCCTTATAAGAATATAGACTTTGCTTTGGTACTTTCTTTTATATAGGCAACGTGGACTCTGACTCGCATTTTCTTGAATAAGATTTCAAATGCCATCGAATTATTGCTGCTTGGATTTGATTAGTTGACGGGTTTTAAATTATCTGATTTTTTTTCGTTCCTGTGTTTTAGCTTCTATAGAAACTGACAATCATGATTTTTGTTGGCCTGGCCTTGGCTTCAACTTCAAGCATGTGGCATTTACCGAACTATTCCAATTGTCGTGCTGCCTAGAAAGACCAGAAAGATTGATTGTTTCTTTATGAACGATCAGGTGTAGATTTGCACATGTAGATTTGCTCATTATTGCCTTAATATTGCCTCTACAATGATAATAGGACATGTTTTTTCAATGAGTTTGAACAGGAATATGACTCCTTGTGGTGTAGGATAAGGATTTTGACTATGACTAGGACCTTGGAGTTGAATGGAATCATAATTTTATGCCTTCAAAGTCTTTAGCTCTGCATTTTTATGCCATGCACAGATGCATAATTCCTTGTTTGACTACCCATGTACTCTGCCTGTATAAGAATGTCTTTTCTAGTATTTCCATGAATTGTGAACTTGTCTGTCAACTTTTGTGGGTTTGATATTAGGATTACGGCTCGTAGTTGTTGTGATCGGTGTTAATTTCCGTATTCAGTTTTGCTGTTACAGTTTTATTTTGTTTCAAAAAAATATAATACAAAATATATAAAAAATCAGATATTTCCAAAAAATTTAAAGAGGGGACATTGCATTCTTTTCAGCACTGTCAAGGGATTAGACAAAGAAGTCGTTTAGCTCCTTTCTTTGGTCACTAAATAAAGCTCCTTATTTTTATTAATAGAAAAATCTCTTGTCATTTAATATTTAATAATTTTGTTGCTTCTCTCATGGAATAATTTTTATACAGTTCATTGATGACAATGTTAAAGGTATCTTTCCAAGTTACATGTCTTTGTAGTTCCCTAGAATCATTAGGTTATAAATGACATCATCAGGAAGAAAACCTTTTTCAAGCATTAAATTCAACAAACTAAGTCTCACATCCCCTAGTTCACTTTTTTATGAAAACTTGAAGCTGCAAAAGTTAGTGCTTGTAATTGCAAACTCGCCTACAGACATTTGGCTTCTTGTTAGTTTTGTTTTAACTAAAATAGAAAACACAAATCACAAACTATTTAAATTTTTTCCAAATTAAATGGGTTTGATAGTATGAAATTTTATAGTTACTAATTTTTTACTTATAATAGTAAAATTCCATGCTTCTATAATTGGCAGCATCATTTAAATAAAAATTATAATCATGATTTATGAAATACATTTTTTTATGCATTATTCACAAAAATAGATTTTTCACCTACTAATAGATTATTATGAATAGTTTTCCTAGAAATATCTTAAACATTGTACAACTCCTTAACTACTTTTATCCTTTTAATTGATCACCAGGCGGCCTAAAACCAGGTAATTAGAACTTGTCCAACTATTACACATCACTTTTTTGATTCACGCAAACGGTATTTAATTAAACTAGTTCCAGTTGTAGCACAATTTATTTTCATGTAATAATGAAGATATAAAGTTTACAAAATGTTATAATTTTTTCTTCATCATGGAACATTTATTTTAAAATTGTAAGGCAAAATAATTGAAAGAGACAACACACATCAAGATTTGATGGAGATCATGTTTTGTTAGATAATCTTAAACAAATTATAATTTCACTTTAAAGTTATATTTATTTGAATTTAATATATTTTAAATTTATTATCTCTATTTTTCTATCTTACTAATATTAGAAAATTTATTTGTGATGGTGAAAATTACATATCTTTATTTATTGTACATTTATTTATACTTGCTAATGGCAGTATCTTCATGGTTATTCTCATACTTTCTCTTTATCTTCATTGTTATACATGTATTTATATTGGATGCTTATGATAGATGTAATTTTTAACCTTCTTTAGAATGATGTTATGTTGTGTACCATGTCATTCTAATAATTGAGCTATTCATACCTCTTCTATCTCTACATTTCATTCACAATAATGCTCATTTCTTCATATTTTTCATTTGCATCCTATGTGTCTTGTTCTACTACTCCATAATTCATTGACCAGACACCACATATCATCTCTTCTCCCTTGAGTCTTTCTTCACCCTTAAGATCAAGAAGAGTTCATTGTAAAAGTTATACAAGAACTTATAAGAGTTTGGCAATTTCACATAATCATAGAAATTCAAAATAGTGCAAGCAAAAAAAAAATAATTCAAAAAAGATAAGTTAAGCAATATATTGCCTAAATCATGATGATACTTCTATTAAAGATCACTTTTATTGTAAGCTAGTTGTGTTTAAGAAAAATTACTAAGATGGTTAATTTATTAAAAATATCTTATGTAGGAGATCAAACCAACAAATGATTTGAATGTGCAACAATACTTGCAAAGAATAGTTAAAACTAAAAATGACAGAGAATTTTGATTATAAGATGATGGAAAAATTACTCAAGAAACCAAAATATCAAGAACATTGGAAAAATAATCAAGTAATTCTATATTTTTCCATTAGTCATATGAAATTGAAACATTCAATGAAGCAACAAAGATATATAGATGTTATGGTGTAGAAATATATTTCTATAAATATAATCAACATCAATGGATATGGACCTTTGATATAGTAGAAGAAACCAACATCAATGGATATGGACCTTTAATATAGTAGAAGATGTTGCTTATGCTTATGATAAGACAATCATATCCATAAAAGAAATCAACACAAATACCAATTTCTTCTACAACAATTTAGAGGCATACAAGTTCATGTCCAACCAAGTTGTTGTTCCCCTACCAAGTTTGCATTGTCATCCTTATAGTCCAAAACGAAAAAAACCAAAAACATAGAATAGTGTCATTATCATTTTCCATTTTCATCTTTAGTTTGCATCTTCATCTGAGTTGCATACTTTCCAAAAGTCTCGACATCTAAAGGTCACAAGTCACATATGGTCTTAACTAGGTCACAAAGAAAATGAAAAGACATGGATGACTCATATGACCTCTATATCAATCCAACTAGCAACATCAACTTTGGGTCAACATCAAACCAACCTAAAATAACACAAAGCAAAATTTCAAATCCATTCGATAATTTTACATTGAAGGAGGTTAACCAAAATCTAACACTTGAGGAAATTGAAGAAGCTTCCCAAGATCCTAAGATAGTACGAATTGTAGAGGAACTAGTCAATGCGAATCCTAAAAAATATTTTCTTGCACTTTCCAAGAAAGGTGCTAAGCTCCCCTTTTATTTTGACACTTCCACAATTGTAGAAAAACACACTCAAGGTCTTGGTCATAACACATTTTTACAAGGACAATCCTCCTCACAAAAAATGCACACTATTTTGCCACTTGGGGGAACAACACATAATGTCATCATCATACATTATCTCTCAATCTTATCCCTTCATTTGAATGGGATTTCTATTAAAGAAATTTGTCACCTTCATTTCAACCTTACAACCAGAATCTTCAATATTTTTCTTCTCATATCATTCATCTTAAACAACCATAATCTTTAAAATTTTAATATCTTGAGATCTAGAGCTATCTTGCATCATTATCAAGCTTAGTGAGTATATTTCATAATAAAAATATGAGAACAAACAAAAGAAAAATGGAGAAGAGCAATGGAGATGATTCAATTATGGCATAAGAATTAAGGTTGTATTTATTCATTATTATTATGATTTCTATTGTCATTTGTGCTTCATTGTGTTGAAAATTGAAGGTGAATTTTGTAGCTTTAAACTTGTAATCCTATGAGACTATAAATTAAACTAAGTATTCTTTATCACAATTTCTATGTAGGTGATTAATCTGATTAATTCATTTTAACCGATTATAGAAGTAGACAGAAGATTGTAGGAGAATGAGACAAGAAGATAGAAGTGGCATAGCATATACATGGAGAAACCCTTTCGGGAAAAAACTCCACCACCAAAATCAATAGTGCTTGTATTATTTAACCTTAGAATACTTGAGATTACAATAATTCTTTATCAATCCTTGCTTGAGATGCTTCCTTTTCCTCCAAAAAAATTTCTTCTTCACAACCTGTAGGGAAATCTAATAAAACTCTCTTCAACTTGCTACAATTTATAGACAATAATGAGCCTTGTAAACTCCAAAGAGTTTATAATTACAAGAGGATAAAGATCCTCACAAATATCTATGCCATAATGGTGCACGTAGAGTTTCTCCATGAAAAACAATGTCAAACCAAGCCCTTCATCAATTTGGGTGTCCAAAACTTAAGTCCTAACTCAACGTTGATTACAAAGATATCTTGTAAGCTTCTCCTCAAAGTTGGCACCCAAGAATGGGCCCACTTAACTCAGCCTTATAAAATATCTTATCATGCAAAAGTGTTAACTCCAAGATTCCAACTTGGGCACCCAAGGTTGGTCCAAGTCAATCTCTATTAACTGAAACATATCTCTCCACCATTCATGCAAATATCATGCATGATTGATCATCCCCACTTAACTAAATGTATCACATGTTATCTTTTATGCAACTCAAGTCATTAGTCATGCATTCCAAGTCAACTAAAGTCAACTAGCATTCAACTGAAACTAACTACATGCAACTAAAGATAACTAAACCATAATTGAACTAAATTTCATGCATGTAAACATCAATCAGGTATGTGCAGAATCATGATGGGCCAAAAAGTCGCAATATGATGGGTATGTGTAGGGTATGTGGCTGATAACTTTTTGTAAAGCAAAATTGATGAAACGAAAAGGGTTTTTAAAGGAGATTCTCAGCTTTCCACCAATATAAATTATGATTTACTTTGAATTTAATAAATTATTATTATTCATTTTCTATTTGAATTACAACTAAAGTCCTGATTGATGGGCTAATTGAAAAACATCTATAGCTTTCAAACGATATCACATTTTTTGAATCCAAAACATGTGTCACATTTTATGCTTCACATACTATAGGATTAAAAAAAATGAATTTCATAAAGTTTTGACCAAGTTAAGGTGGTTAGGCATACGAGTTTTTATATTCTTAAAAATTTGTAATAAAAAATTCATATTTAATTATTTACTTGGAAAAAATACAAAAAATATGCATCACATTAGGACATGAGTCTTGGGTATGTGCAGGATCATGATGGGCCAAAAAGTGGTGATATGTAAGTGATATGATGGCCCATGTGGCCAACAACTTTTTTTACCCAAAATTGATGAAATGAAAAGGGTTTTTTAAAGAGATTCTCAGCTTTCCACCAATATAAATTATGTTTTACTTTGAATTTAATAAATTATTATTATTCATTTTCAATTTGAATTACAACTAAAGTCCTAATTGATAGGTTGATTGAAAACATCTATAGCTTCAAACAAGATCACATTTTTTGAATCTGAAACATGTCTCACATTCTATGCTTTGCATACTATAGGATTTTTTTAAATGAATTTCATGAAGTTTTGACCGCTAAGGTGGTCATTATATGATTTTTATATTTTAAAAAGTTGTAATAAAAAATTCATAATTAATTATTTACTTAGAAAAAAAATTACAAAAAAATATCCATCACATCAGGACATGAGTCCTCTACTTATATCTAAAATCTTATAAAAAAATATTATCATTTTATTTTGGTTAGGGTGGTTAGATAGACACCTACTTCTTATTTTTTCCCTAAAATTTAAGTACTACTATATTGAAATATCAAATTTTTACCAAATATATTTCTTTTTCATAAATAAACCTAGTAGTATGGAATCTCCATTCAATTTTCTATAGATTCTACTCTTACATATTTTTGAAATAATATAGATAACTTATTCAAAAAAATTTGTCAAGTCGCCTAACTTTGATTTTTCTTAATTTTCACCACTTAAGGGCTTGTTTTTTCTATGATGATCTTGCACATACCCTCCTCTACTTATTTCTAAAATCTTATAAAAAAATATTATCATTTTATTGTGGCTAGGGTGGTTAGACAAATACCTACTTCTTATTTTTTCCCTGAAATTTAAGAACTATTGTATTGAAATTTCAAATTTTCACCAAATAGATTTTTTTTTAAATAAACCTAGTAGTTTAGACACTACATTCAATTTGCTACATATTCTATTCTTACATATTTTTGAAATAATATAGATAACTTATTCAAAACCTTACGTCAAGTTGTCTAACTCTGAATTTTCTAATTTTTTTGCCACTTAAGAGCCTAATTTTTCCATGATGATCTTGCACATACCCAATCCCTAGCTTCTAAGTTCTTTACATGCATTATTGAAGTGTTATCTTTCTCCAAACAATTAACTTAACTCAAGGTGAGTTCAACCTTCCTTGTGGCTTCCCCATGTGCTCCTATTTTGTAGGAGCTCTTCTTGGGTGTCCCCACATGTTCCTATCATTTATATAATTAATTACAAATGTCAATTTACATGTTCATTTTATTTGAATTTAATCTCTTTCTAATCCTAGTGTTGGGGAACACTTTCCAAGGACTTAGAAGATACATGAAATAATGTTTAGGATTGCAATTAAATAGCATCATATTTCCAACATTTTCCCACTTGACATTATAGATTGCAATTATTCTAAACAGGGAATCATTATAATAAATCATGTATAGGACTCGAGAATAATGACCTTCCTACACCAACTAATCAATCCATGCCAACTTCAAATGCAACCTGCATAGTCATGAAGTTCCAAGCAAATGATTAATACTCAAAACTAAGAGATCTTATTTGTAGGAACTAGTTTTGTAAGATAATCTGAAACATTAATTAAAGTGTCAACTTTCTCAATTAATACCTTCCCACTCTAAACCATTTCTCACACAAGGTGATACTAAACATCAACATGCTTAGTACAAGCATGATACATAGGATTTTTGGCTAAACAAATAGCACTCTGACTATCACATTCAAATTTAACTTGCAATTAAAACCAATACCTTTCCCAAGTCTCTATAATTGAACTGCCGCTTTGGAGGCATGTGAAACTGTCGAGTGTGTTGAACTCACATCCAACCAAAGGTGTAGGCTGCTCATTCTTTACTGTTGAAAAATATTTTCTTACAAGTAACCATTCCAACATATATCTCTTACCATAAGAGAACTCAAGCCTCACCTATTTCTCCAAGTATCCATGAGGACCTATAACCAACCAATCCATGCCAAACTTCAAATGCAACATAGCACTATCATGAAATAATCTTGAGAAAATGATTAATGTACCCAATACATACGAGAACTACACAAGATCAATGTCAAAGCTCCAATCATGAATCAAAAACATAAACATGACAACATGATCCAACCATCTCCTCCAAGGAGATCACATGCATCATAACATACATAAACATCCTAGTCTCAAGAGAACAAGTGCCATGCCAAACTCTAAACGCATATCAAGATTAAAGCATGGCATAATAGCAAGCACTCTAAACCAAGAAAAAAAATATCCCAAATCACATGAAGATAACCTTACTAATGATTCATCCACGCCACTGCCAACAACTCCCACTGAACTATGATATGAGCTACACATGGCATCATACCATCCTCTTCATGAAGATCACTCTTTAACATCAAGAAAAGAGTCTCCATTAGCATTTTTACATGAAAGGATCAATGCATGATTACCGGCATCCAAGGATTCCTCTGTATAAGAATCAAAACTCTTTTTCTTGTTCTTACAATCCTTCTTCGCATGTCCCAGTTTCCCACAGTTCCTACCTTACTTCGTCCTTTTGGCTTACCCTTCCCTTCCTTGTCTCCCTTAGGTTCCTTTTTCTCAGGCCTACCTATTACAAACAAGGCAGCTTGGATTTTTGTTTTATACTTTCTCCTCATCTCCTCTAATAGGAGAGTAGGAATTATATTGTCCATCTCCAGATCTGCACCACTACAACTAATAGCAACAATTATATTTTCCCATGACTCTTGTAAAGGAAAAAGTAACAAAATGCATTTATCTTCATCTTCTAGCTTTACATCTATAGATGCTAGCTGACTTAGTATCAAATTAAAAGCATTTAAAATATTTTCAATATAATGACCATCTTTCATCTTTAAAGAATAGAACTATCTTTTCAGATACCACTTATTAGTAAGACTTTTGGTTTGATAGATATCACCTATCCTCTTCCACAACTTATATGTGGTAGATTCATCTGAAACATTCAAGAGAACAACATCAGTAAGACAAAATCTTATGGTCCCTCTTGAATTCTTATCAAGCTTAGCCCAATCCTTATCTAGTATCATTGTAGATAGATTTTTATCACTACAAATAGCTAACCATTGATCTCTCTCTTCAAGGATATCCTCCATCTTTAATTTCCACATCTCATGATTAGATCCATTGAATATTTCAATATCTAAATGAGAATTAGAAGTCATTGCAAAATACTTCTTTTACAAATCTACAATAACACAACTAAAAGCTCCCACTACAACCCAAAAACCTTCAAACTTTTAAGAGAAAGGCATCCCAAACTCTACCCAACCGTTAGCTCTAATACCAAATGTTGAAAATTGAAGGTGAATTATGTAGCTTTGAACTTGTAATCCTATGAGACTATAGATTAAACTAAGTATTCTTTGTCACAATTTCTTTGTGGGTGATTAATTTGATTAATTTATTTTAACCAATTGTATAAGTGGATAGTAGATTGTAGAAGAATGAGACAAGAAGATAGAAGTGACATAGCATATACATGGAGAAACCCTTTTTAGAAAAAACTCCACCACCAGAATCAATAGTGCTTGTATTATTTAACCTTAGAACAAGATTACAATATTTTTTTATCAATCCTTGCCTGAGATGCTTCTCTTTCCTTCAACAATTCTTCTTCATAACCTACTTCTTCACAACCTACAATAAAATATGATAAAACTCTCTTCAACTTGCTACAATTTATAGACAATAATGAGCCTTGTAAACTCCAAAGAGTTTACAATGACAAGAGGATAAAGATCCTCACAAATATTTATTTCGTAATGGTGCAAGTAGAGTTTCTCCATGAAAAACAATGTCAAACCAAGCCATTCATCAATTTGGGCATCCAAAATTGAAGTCTCAACTCAACATTGATTACAAAGATATCTTGTAAGCTTCTCCTCAAAGTTGGCGCCCAAGAATGGGCCCACTTAACTCGGCCTTATAAAATATCTTATCATGCAAAAGTGTTAACTCCAAGATGCCAACTTTGATGCCCAAGGTGGCTCCAAGCCAATCTCTGTTAACTGAAACATATATCTCCACCATTCATGCAAATATCATGCATTATTGATCATCCCCACTTAACTGAATGTATCACCTGTTATCTGTCATGCAACTCAAGTCATTAGTTATGCAATCCAAGTCAACTGAAGCAAACTAGCATTCAACTGAAACTAACTACATGCAACTGAAGATAACTAAACCATAACTGAACTAAACTAAACTTTGTGCATGTAAACATCAATCCCTAACTTCTAGTATCTTTACATGCATTACTGAAGTGTTATCTTTCTCCAAACAATTAACTTAACTCAAGGTGAGTTCCACCTTCCATGTGGGTGCCCCATGTGCTCCTATTTTGTAGGAGTTCTTCTTGGGAATCCCCACATGTTCCTATCATTTATAATTAATTACAAATGTCAATTTACATGTTCATTTCATTCAAATTTAATATCTTTCTAATCCTAGTGTTGGGGAACACTTTCCAAGGACTTAGAAGATACATGAAATAATGTTTAGGATTGCAATTAAATGACATCCTATTTCCAACAAATTGTTTGATTAGGGTCATTATTGCTTGAATAAAGATAGTGTATGGATGCTATTATTGATTCATACTTATTCCCGTGAATTTTACCATATCCACATTTGGTGAACTCAAAGTGAACTAACAGGTTTTTTCAAAAAAACTGAGGATGTCACATCCCCGTAAAAGAAGAACTCTAGGTGGATAATAAAATAAGTAAATAAGATAACATGTAAGTAGTGGGGAGATCAATATGCACGAAGGTAGGGAGCATCGTGTGGTCAAGACAATAATAAATTGAGGAGATAAACACTATTAAAGAAGAATGGTGTAGCATACAGGAAGTGGGATGGGTCAAACAAAGGGGTGTTCATGTCATTAAGAGGCATGGCATCCCAGTTCAAGAGAATTAGGTAGATAGTAGGCTACTGAAAAAAGAAAAAAAAAAAGGCAAAAGGAAGACTCTAAATTATCACAACCCCCCTTAGTTTCAAATTCAATTCAAGTGTGAGAATAGGGAGGAAGGGATGGGAAGAGCTCACATGCAGATTTAGGCAAGAATACAAAATGCAAAGAGAACGAATACATTACAAGGAGGAAAGTACATAAATGTGAGCAAGGAAAGGTCGTGAAGGGAGAAGGAATGTCAAAGAAAAATATAAAGGAAGGCATGAACATAAATGGCTAGGGTTGGCATAAGTTGCAAAGGCATTTTGGGGAGAAAGAGACTGAAAAAATGGGAACATGACAAGTAGAGGGTTGAGCAAGAGGAGATAGGAGGAGGGAAAAGAATAGAAGAAGAAAGAGAGAACAAAACAAAACAAGAGAGACTAGTTAGATGGAAAACAAGCTTATACATACTACTAGATGTCCTTCAAACATATTCATTGACCCCTTGAGTATAAGAACCTCTATATTAAATATATAATGTTATTTTCAAATAGAAGTGCTTCCCATGGGTTTATGGGAACCAAGGCAATTCAAGTTAAGTAATAACCTAGGCCTCTATGTTAATAAGACCAACCTTGGGATTTTCCAAGTTGATTTTTGAATAGTAAAGGTGGTGAGGTCTAACTAGAGATCTTGATGCCCTT
>VDFB02360878.1:0-34388 GCA_007258455.2 Sequoia sempervirens | reverse complement strand
AATATCATCTTACATCCTCAACCCTTGATGGGAATCCATGATCCATGCCTCCATTTTCCTCCCATTCTTATCGTTTATTGATCCTTTTGATCTTGACCATCATTTTCATTTTGCTAAATAGGGCTTGCATCTATTGAATAGGGCTCCACCTTTTCAGAGAAAACTTATGTTGTTGAAAATCACTCTCATTTGCATCCATCTTTTATGTCAAAGAATTTTAGGTTATTTTACTTGCATTATAAGCTTAGATCATTTATTAATGGCTTCAATAGTAACTTAGTTGCATCCATTTAGTATATCTTGAATTTAGGGTTTTAAATCTTTTGAATCTTGCATACATTTAGAATATATTTGCATACACTCACATCAATCATCTTAACATTTATCATGTTAAAATATCTTTCATCATGTTTTACAACACATCTTTCATTGGTTTTGTTGATTCTCTTCAATAAAATCGATTGAAATAAGCTCATTATCCAAGGGATTGGGAAAGGGTCTCCATTCCACATCAATGATACACCACTCCCTCAATAGGATAAGTTTCAATGGATTAGAATAGATGTTTATGAAGCTTTCATATTTTAATATGTTAGTTTTAATGGCTTCTTAGCTTAGTTTACATTGAATGATCTTATTGGGACTGATGTATAGTGGGTTAAATATGCATTGAATCATCATGGATCAAGTGTAGTTAGCCCATACTGTGTCGTCAATCACAAACCTTAATGAAGATTTCATAAAAGACTATGTATCTCATAACACATAAGCAAACTAGGTTCTACACATGCATTCTGAGAAACAACAAAAAATTGTAGAATATTTAATGAGTCTACTTACTAATTCATAAATAAACCTAAACATTCCCTTCACTATTATGAATATACACTATACAAAATATTTGAAGAGTTTTTACAACCTTCTGGTTGGAAAATTAATCATAGATATATTTGAACACAATATTGATGGAGAAACTCACTCAATGTTGATTATAAACTCTATAATTCATTCTTAAATGATTATAGTGACTTTATTACAAGTTTGGGATAAACTTAATTCATCAACTTACAAAATAGTATCATCTCCCTTTTGGAAATAAGAACTCTGGAAGTCTTTTTTCTTCTCTTCTTCTTCAACTAACTTTCTATGCCTTATAAAAAGGAAATGAATATGTATATATAACCTTATGTAAGTTTCCTAAAAATGGAAACACACAATATTGTATGAGGGCCCTAAAAATATATGATTTCCTATAATTGTAGGTGGTTCAATCATGTTTGAATGTGAGGGATTTTAATCATTTTAACACTTTAAAACATAGCCAATCATGTCCTTATTGAATTGGTGGAGTATGGGAGTCCATCTCCTATCTATAGGAGTCACTTTAGGTATTAGTTCTAATTAGAAAATGAGGGGCATGTTGGTCGGAAAATAGATGTAGGTAGGTGGGAAAGTTAATTCACTTAGCACCACTACGTTTGACACTCAAAACCTTTTTAAAATCATATTTTAAAATGATATGTGTTGCCATAAGTATTTCCATCATCCTCCAAATTTTTATGGTTTTAGTGCCTCTTAGCACTATGGACAATGTTCATAACTCAAACAAGCTCCTTGATGAATACTACAAGCTTCCGTTGGCCCTTTGGCTTTTCCTCCTCACATGTAGACATTTTGGGAAAACATTAGTATTCATTGGCACTTGGCATAACACTTGAACCATTATCAACAACAAAAGTGGTTTATAAACCACCTAAAATCTCTACCAAATTAAATTCTCATGTAAGGCCCACAAAATATTTGACTCATCTATTTTGGTCAATGGTGCAATAATTTGAACTCTTCTCTCCTAATAAGGTTTATGTGATGCACAAACAATTGGATATCTTTTAATCGTGATTAACAACCTAAAATATTTGATGTCTCTTTGATAGAATATTGGGTCCACTTGTTGATGGCCATGTTCTTCAACCAAAACAAAGTGGAATGATTATGTCATATATGCCATATTTACCTTGTTATGCCAAGATGACATGTTACAACCTTAATATTAGAGTATACATCTAAGGTTATGAGTAGTCATATTGTGGGCGCATTAACTCTAAATTAAGTCATATTATCATTATTATCATTATTATATTGTTATTTAGGTTTTCCTAAAGCTTCTATAGGGTTATCTAGGTTGGCCTGGGTGATATCCTAGGCATAAGTGGGGTATATATAAGAGGTATTGAGTCTTGTTTGATCATTAGATTATGAATTGTGTTCTCATTGGAGATATTAAGAGATTTCCCCCCTCAAAGTGGCTTATTATTCTTAGCTATTATCAATTATTTGTAGCATATTTCACATTATATCTTATATTGTGCAAGTTATTTCATTACAAGTGGTATTAGAGCATGATCTTGGCATTGTGAAAGCAAGACATTTTTTAATTTTGGAGGTCATTTTGTGACACATATCTCTTAGATTTTGAGATATTTTTCAAAATTTTAAAAGATTTTTGAAGAAAGTATTGAAGCATCTACAGTCCATATTTCAAAGGAATTGGAGAAGAATTGAGTGACTTATTACAAAATTAGGGTTTCTAAAAAAATCGCTCTCAAGGCTAAAAATATACTAATTTATTGGGTTGTTTTCTAGGTAAGTGATATCTTGGCCTTAGTAAGTTACAATAAAAATTTCAAAGAATTTAGATTTTATTTGTGTGATTTAATTTTAAATTATTTTTTTCCATCATGATGAGGCCTCAAACAAGAGGCAAAACGAATGTTATCACACCGGTAAAATATCCTAATAAGGATGAGGTAATAATTGATGATATTACTACCAATGTGGAAATCAACAATATTAAGGAAGACATTTCATTAGTGAAGATAGAGATGGGGATATGGATTGACTGCAAGGAGATATACTTTGCCTAAGAGGAGATATATCAAACATACAAAGCATGTTAAATTCTTATATAAATGGACCAAAAAAGGATGTCTCAAGCAACTAAGGTGAATTATCCAAGTCAACTAATGTTGATCCAAATTTTAATACTCATATGGGATTTAGGAACTTGATATCAAAGGTGGATATGTGCAAGTTTGATGGAAATGACCCACTAACATGTATAAATCAAATGGATATTTTTTTGATGTACATCAAGTCCCAAGTGAATGAAAGGTCATAATAGCTCACCTATATCTAGAACTATATCAATTCATTTGGTATCGATGGCTTTATACTCATCGACAAAAAAAGGATCTCACTATATCATGGTCAGTTTCTATAGAGGAGCTACAATTATAGTATACCAATAGTGCGAGAGACAACTTCTTTAGCTTGGTAGCTAAACTTCAACAAATAGGATTAGTCAAGGATTATATTCAACAATTCCAAAATCTATCCTTAAGAGTGGATACAATTACAAATGAGAACTTGAATGATTTATTGTTGGGTGGTCTCAAGGATCACATTCAACATGAGGTACGCATGTTTAGTCCTAGCTCTATATCTAAGTCTTTTATCTTAGCATGTAGGGTAGAGGAGAATAATTTGATTCCTAGAAAGCATGGGGCTAATGGGATGAGAGAGAAATAATACTCAACAACTTATCTTCCTCAACTTACTAAGACTATTATGGGATCACATCTATTTGGTATTCCAAGTAAGGGGAAAACCTATTACATTTTCCATTTTTCTCATTCAAAGAAGAAATTGGGTCCAAATGTTGAACCTTGCAAACATTAATTCCTATCATAGATGAAAATGAAAATTCTATCTAAAATTGGAACAAATGATTTGGAAGGATGAGTTTAGATTCTCTAGAATCTTTTGGGTTAGATGTATTGGGAGAAGTGAAGGACTTTTTATTTGTAGAAGATGCAACAATGGAGATTTTTTTCTTTATGTGAGCATTTAGGGGCATGATTTGTTAGAAAAAAATATCTCAAAATATTGTAATGGGACAAAGAGTAAAAGTTAATTCTTCTCTAAGATCTTTATTATGATTAGACTTTTGATTTCTTGATTAGATAGATGTTTCAATTCTTAAACACATAAATATAGAAATATAACTTAACAAATTCACTAAAAGAACAAAAACACAACCTAAAAGTTTCAATCCATAAAATATCTTTGAAAAGCCACATCTTAATCATATTTTAAAATGAATCTACTTAATTTAATTTTTTATTATCACGTGAATACAAAATCAATGTATATTATATATTTATTTAATTATAAAATAATATTAAAAATATTTATAAGTTAAGAAATATATATAACATATTGCTTTATTTTTATATAACTTTAAATTCTCTTTAATATACTTAAAATTTTCAGAAGTCCCCCTCCTTTTCATCTCATACTTCATTTAAACTAACCTAAATAAATTCACTCAAAAAAATTTCCAGCAAAAACTAACTGCTACCGACTTGCCAACAAACAAATTACCTAACCACTTGGGTGAATCTGGTTTATAAAAAAATGTTATCCAACAAGAAGGGAAAAAACGCGCTACTTGTTTAAATAATATATTTAAAAAGCAGGACAATGACTTTTGAACAACTCGACTAAATTTTTCCTGAAATATTTCGTAACTTGTTTTTAGGTCGGCAGAAGAATCGGTAGAGTGCAAGAAATTTCCAATTGACACGCGACACTTTTTTCTATTACTAGAAATATCGCGAATCTGATTTACAATTACAGTTGAATGTTCTGCTCAATGATTGTTACCGTACTATATCCCTTTTTCCCTAAATTACAACCTGCAACAAATCTATATTCAGTTTCTTTTTACGTCAAATAAGAAAGAAAAACAGCCATGACATCGTTGGAAGGAAGAAAGTTAGTAAGGCAGTACGTACGCTCTCCAATCCCTCGGTTTCGCTGGACTCATGATCTTCATCAATCTTTTCTCCGTGCAATCGAATGCCTTGGAGGTGAACATAGTGAGTGTAAAATTTTTCAACTTTTCTGGATGAATTCAGAAGAAGAATTTTATGAGAAGAATTCAGATTTCATGTTTTGTTTTCTCAGAGGCTACACCAAAGCTTATTGTGGAGATAATGGGAGTAAAAGGGCTGACAGTTTCCCACGTCAAAAGTCATCTCCAGGTGACATCCTGTGCTTCGAGATCAATTGTGTACTGTGAATAATAAGTTGAGGAGGAATATTTCAAATTTTTTGAGGTTTTTTGGTTTCAGCATGTTAAAACCAGGTGACCCATTTGAATGGGAATACTGTAGGAGGAATTTATTGTACATTTGAAATGAAATATAAAATATTTGTTCGTCTTCAAGAGAGATATTATAGAATGTATGGACAAGTATTTTATGATTGTTTTTTATTTTAATTGTGTATTTTTCATTCGGCGTTTTGGATCATTCACTGATCCATCATCAGTGACTCTCTTTTTTTTCATTATGAATCATTCAGTATGTTCTTTGGATACTCACTGATCCATCATCAGTGGTTCTTCTTTTTTTCATGATGAATCATTGGGTATGATCTGAAATGTAGGTTGAGAAATATATATGATTAGAAGTAAAATGAATGATGGATTATGAAAAATTTGTAATTTAAATATTCATTTTATAGTTCTTGTTCTATAAACTAGGTGGATATGGTATATGTTAATTTCTAATGTTTAGCTTATGATCAGTTATAATCAGACTTTTTAGGAGATAGATATCAGGAGATCTTTTCAACAGCTCTAATCGGATATTTCATTTCTTATTATAGCTTCTGCTAACAGATTTTGTCTGTATTTTGTTGTAGATGCATCGGAATAACAAAAAATATGAAAATTCCCTAGGTAATTCCATAAATTTTTGACTAATTTTTAGGTGAACCCATATCATATAATTTATAGTCAGAATGTTTTGAATTGGATATAAGATCATTTAAATAAATAAATAGATCATTTATCTACATGCTTTAATGTTTAGATAAACAGATTGGATACGTTTGACATTGAACTCAATCTTTTCGTTTTCAACAGAGGTCAAATCACCAAACCGCCATCTACAGAGATTTGAGAAGAGCAGAGGAAGATTGAGATTCAAATACGACAATAGTCCAATTTCAACCCTTAACAAGAAGTCACACAAGTTCATCTCTCTATACTCACACAAAAGGTAATAAATTTACACTGGTTAACGATAGAACGGTGCAAGTTTTTGGGTTGGCAAAATATTAAGGTTTCTACCTGCAACCTGCTGCTTTGAATAAGGAGAGTTCATTGAGCGAAAGTGCTAAATAGTTGCAATCTTGGTATTGATTATATATGTTTTTATTGATTATATAAAGTTTTTTTCCCATCGATCATATTTCATGATTCATTATCAAGAGTTAAAAAAAAAAAACCTAACTTTTGATCCATTTGAGCCAGAAAAAAATTCAAGGCGAGTTTTTGACTTTTGATCCATTTGATCCTTACGTAGAGCCAAAAATTCAAGCATATGAGTTTCTTTGTTTTACTGCGTATTGTGTGCTTTAATACATATTACTATGCTCATCCATATGGTTAATTGTCTGGGAAAATGCAGATTAAGGGCATCTGAAGTTCCATCTTCTTTGGCAGATGAACAAGTTCCACAAAGAGTAACTTCAAGCGAGCAAAATAGAACATTTGGGAGCTACATCCATTGCACTAACAGTATCAGTGCTCTATTGAATTCGACTCATCAACATGTTCATCAAAATGCTCATGACATAATATGGAACATCAAATTATCTAAAGCATGGTCTGAAAATAAAAAATACTGCAAGCATCCCGACCTAGATTCAATGGTAAGAAAAAATAAAATCTGGCTTTTCAATTTTATGATTTGTTGTTTGGTTAGGCTTATGTGCTTCATAGAATTCACCCATGATTTGGAGGGTTTCATCTTAATATGATACAAAATACTCATTTTGGGCTGTCAGAAAAAAAATCCTTAATAGTAGCACTACAATCGGAAAAGCCTTTTTCATACATTTGTTTTGGCAAAATTTACTCCATTCTTTCTGTTCGATGGTGAATTTGGTTGATGAACACTTATATTTGTTAACTGAAAATTTGCATGAAACGTCCATTTGAATTATTTTCAGCCAATGTCAATGTGCTCAAAAGATGGAGGAAGAGGAGAAGGTAGCCACTCCCAACTGCAACTGCAGTTAGACCGCAAGTTATGGTACCACCATGGGGAATTTGCTTCAAGCATGGCCTGGAGGGGCCACAACAAACAGGAAAGCAAAGATTCACAAGCTTCATTGATTTTAAATACTATTCAGCTTTCTAATGCTATTGTTTGGAATGATGAATCAAAAAGCCAAGATGTTGATAACGTCAAATTAAATCAAAAGCCAATACTTTTAGAGGATGACATCCAGTTAGAATTGTCATTATCGATTCCCTAACATTAGGATAATCATAGATCCAGATATTGTGGATTCAGCCAAATGTTTAGCCAAAAGTCATTTGATACTGAATGTTTGTTCATGAATTATTTTCGGGTAGATATTAATAATTGAATTGTTTGGCTAGTTTAGTGCCTTCAAATTTTTTATTTTAGTGTTATCAATGGGAAAAATCCAAACTATCTTCCTCCAAGATTTTTATAAATGTTTAATACAGTATTTTTATATTTTTATTTCATGTATATGACTTGATTTAATTGTTTTGGCTGTTAAGTCATCTAAATACTGTTTTAGAATACTAATGCATTGATATATATTGTTTCTTTATTTCATTTTAGCTGCTGTTGGAATACAAATATATTGATATACGTATTTCTTTATTTCAATTTTAATTATTATTATTTTTTTATTAAAGAGTGAAAACATGTTTTCAAGCTGCTATTGTTATGACTCACTTCCACATCATCTTCTAAATAGCTGCATTATATTAATTATTATTCAAGAATATTAAGATATTGATTGACATATACTATCTTGAAGGTATTCATATTATATATTATGATGAATATTATATTACAATAATCATAAATTTTTAAGATTTATTGATCTTACAATATAAATCTCGCATAGCATTAAGAGGGACTGTATCTTATCTTGAATTTTGTATCTAAATTTTTTTAAAATTTAGAAATTATTATTTTTTTTTTGGTAGAAGAAATTAATATTTGAATGGTTTGGCTAATCTAGTGCCTTCAATATTTTGATTTTATTCTTACTCACTGGATAAATCCAAATTATCTTCTTCCAAATTAAGTTCATAATTTTTATAAATTAGTGGTGGTGGATGAAGATAAACAAACAAACTCAAAATATACAATCATATAAATACACAAACATAGAATCTTCAAGTTTTACGATACAACAACATCTCATTCTTACAATTTGATTTGATGCATAAGCCATTAGAAATGCCTCAATATATAGAGGTCTTTGGACATTTTTAGATCTTAGGCCAACTTACAAATATTTAATATTTTCTTGTTTCTTATCCTTATTCTATAACTTTTTAGAATATTACATTTAATAATTGTGATCATAACATTGGGGTGGAAGAATTACACATCCCAACACTTTCCCTTAATTTCTACCACATGCTTTAACATTTATCATTCCCAATTTTTGTTTTTCAAGCTTGCAAACTCACTCAAATCCTTTTTTGGCATGATAATTTCAAACCATCTTCAAGGTTTGTGGATCTTTTTGTTCTTTCAACTCTCTCCAATTGTCACGGTAGTCATTTAAACCTTGTTTTTCATAACTTCAATCTAGAAGTCCTCTTTTATGCAAACTCTCTATTTGTAGCTATTTATTTTTCATGATGTCTTACAAGACAATGAAATATCAAACCTTCAAACCTTGCTTGATTACTATCATCTTTGACACATGAACATTTATATTTAAATAAAAATTTGAGCATACCTCTAATCATTTTCCAATTTTATCCATAACTTCATCCACAGTTCATTTGCATGCATCAGATGTCATAGATTCATTCTTCCACATCCTTTGCCAACACATCTTTTCTAAATGATTTCGCAAATCACATATGGTACAAGGATGTAGATCCCAACACGTATCTTTTGTATGTCCTTTCCTATTATAATAAGAACACTAAACACAATGCATTCCTTGAATTGATTTTTTTGAATCTGAAAAACCATTTCCATTACCTGTGACATATCCAAGGTCTTCATACTTTGGCCTCACTATTGACTCAACTGGCTCTTTGATCCCTTGCTCATACTTTCCTAATCCTTAACCTTTATATCCCATAATTTCTATGATTTTGAAACCAACATTATTTTCATTACAATTGACCAAATTGTAGACTTAAACACATTATCATCTTTAACTTTATATTCTTCATCAAGAACAATTTTAAATATATCACACAAATCTATTGATTGATCAATGAAACAACACAAGTCTTTTGTACCACATGAAACATCGCAAACTTATGATTTTAACCTTATAAATTTATTCTCTTCTTTCAATTTTGAAATTTTCGTCTTGTGTAAACAATTTTCCTCTTCTAACCTTTAATCTTTCTTCTAGCTCTTCATTTTTTGCTTTAACTTTATCTAATTCAAATTTGAGATCATAAATTTTTATCAACTATCATGTTTTTTCTATTGAAATCCTCTGATTAAATTTCCTAAGCTCTAATAATTCTTCTTCCGAAACATATCTCTTTCTTTACTCTTTACCTATCTCCCAATTGATATATTTGAAATAAATTCACCTTACCTTTGCACTTATCTATGATTCTGCTATAACGATTCCTCCATTTGGCAGCTTCGCGCGCCTTCACTCTTCGATCTTGTCTTCTATAAATCTCTTTAAAAAAATGAACACCAATTAAAGCAATACAATTTTATTTTTACCTTCTTAAAATGCTGGCAGCCTGTCTTCTAACTTTCATTGCGGACTTCTCTCCTTCGCAACGAGCTTCTTTTATACTTGACAGATTCCAACGGCTTCTTCCTTGGCTGCGCTTCAAACGATCTTGCTCTTTTCTTCAACGGCCTCCTCTTCTCCTGTGACTGCTACATTCCTCAGTGGTGCCTACCCAATAGCTTCTTTAACAATAATGGATGTCTTTAAGCGGCATTCAGTTGTTTTTTGTGATCTTCTACACTTTCGGACCTGTGCATCATCGTTCGACGTTATTGCTTGGCAACTTTAATGGCAACTTCAATAATCTGTGATCCTTTAAACCCTCGATTCTTTTCTTTGATGGCTACAAACCTTTATGCCTTGATCTGTAGCTAATCACACGACTACTATCAACTCTGTATCAAGCGTCTTATTTGACTTCCTTTCTGGCAGCTATGGGCAGCTTCTATTTTCGATCTCTTCTATAACAGCGACGATTCATCCCTTATGTGGCGATTTACATCATCTCAACGATCTCCTTAACAGTCTGCACAGGTAACTCCATGATCTACAGATCTCCACACAATCTATTCTGCAACTTTTAAGTCTGTCCGGATTTTCCCACTGACCTGTGATCTGACACCGCTATGATGGTGTTGGATGGAGATAAACAAACAAACTCGAAATATACAATCACATCGAAACTTAAGTGCTGTGGCACAACTATTCATTCATCAACTCATTACATGATTACAAATGTCTGAATGCTGTGGCATTCTCATTCTCTTTTGATCATCACTTGATTATTCTTACAATTTGATTGATGCATAAGGTATTACAAATACCTCAATATATAGAGGTCTTCACACAAATTTAAATCTTAGACCAACTTATAAATATTTAATAATTCTCCTTTTTTTAATTCTTATCCTATAACTTTTTAGAACATTACATTCAATAATTGTGATCATAACATCTGGGTGGGAGAAATTACATATCCCAACATAAATATCTTATACATTATTTATATACTTTTATTTTACCTATGACTTGATTTAATTGTTTTGGCTGTTAAGTTATCTAAATTGCTATCTTAGAATACTCCCACATTGATATACATTGTTTCTTTATTTTAATTTAGCTGCTATTCTTTTTGATTAAATTATCTAAATTATTATTTTAGAATACAGATATATTGACATACATTTCTTCATTTTAATTTTAACTATTAAAATTATTTTTATTCAAAAGTAAAAACAGGTTTTGAAGCTTTTGTTATTGTTATGACTCACTTCCACATCACCTTTAATTATTATTCAAGAATATTGGGATATGCTAAAATTTTACTGACTTAGACTATCTTGAAGGTACTCATATTATATCTTATGATGAATATACACAATAATGATAAAATTTTGTGTAAGGTTTCAATCTTATTATAAATCTTAGCATAGCACTAAGAGGAAATATACCTTCTCTTAAATTTCATATTTAAGTAAGATATTAATATTTGAATAATTTGATTGGTCTAATGCCTTCACTTTTTTTTGGTTTTATTTTTACTCATTAGATAAATCCAAATTATCTTCTTCCAAATTTAAGTTCATATTTTTTACAAATTTCTTATACTATTGTTTTTATATATATATTTTTTCATATATATGACTTCATTTAATTGTTTTGGCTGCTAAGTCATCTAAAATGTATTCATATACTTTGTTTCTTTATTTCTGTTTCACTGCTATTGTTTTTGGTTAAGTTATCTAAATTATTAATTTAGAATACAAATGTATTGATATACAATTCTTTATTTTAATTTCAACTATTGTTATTATTTTTATTAAAAAGTAAAACATGTTTTTGAAGCTGTTGTTATTGTTATGACTCACTTCCACATCACCTTCTAAAAAGATATAGTATGTTAATTATTATTCAAGAATATTGGGATATACTAAAATTTGACACATTATAAATTATTGTTCATATTATATATTATGATGAATATATCAAAATAATGATACACTTTTGTGTGAGGTTGATCTTAGTATAAATCTTGCATAGCACTAAGAGAAAATATACATTCTTGAATTTCATATTAAGTAAGATATTAATATTTGAATAGTTTGGTTGGTCTATTTCCTTCACTTTTTTTATTTTACTATTATTCATTAGATAAATCCAAATTATCTTCCTCCAAATTTAAGTTCATAATTTTTATAAATGTCTTATACATTATTTTTATATATATGTGAGAAGTTAGACTTCATTTAGAATTGGGTGCATATAACATTTAATAGTGAATTGAACTTGATAGTACAAGAAAATATTAAATGAATGCAATGATACATTTGTGAATTTGGATAACACTTTATTAAATGAGACTAATATGATGAGACTATTATGATGTGGATATAGATAGTTACAAATTAAAATTGTAAATTTCAATGAGGATCAATTCGATATAAAATTAATAGTAATATAATAATTTAATAAATTTTTATATAAGATGGACCTTATAAATCTTGGATAGCACTAAAGGGGAATATATCTTTTCTTGAGAGCTTATAGGTTTCCTTTATAATTATAAATATTTTAATAATATATATTAACAATACTTATTTATTTCTAGAATATATAGGTTTCTTGAATTGTTTTCTATGTTAGTGTCTATTTAAGGAATTGTGTAATATATTTCTTAGAGAATAATTAGAATGTTTACACTGTGGATGGAAAATTAAGTTTAATTATATAAACAAAGCCATTAGTTGGTCATGCTATTGGAAGGAAATAATTCTAAAATGATAACCAAAAGTGTTAAATATTAAGGAAATTTTTACATAGAGTTTTGACTTTATGATCCTTGGTAGGAACCAATTTGTCTTTGCATATCCTTTTGACCCCATGAAAAAATATGATAATCACAAATCTTAAAATTATATAAGTTATTCTTAATTATTTTATTTCTTCATATAAGGACTTCAATGGTTACAAGGAGTAAACCATTTATATACACATATTTACAAATCATTGTCAATATATATGTAGTTTCGTATCTACTAGGCACTATGAGGTAATTCTATCATGTATTTTTATTTAGTGTCAAGAAGGGAAACCCACCTTGGTTTTGCATAGCCTAAAGTGTAGGGGATAATTTTTGGAACATGTTTGTCATTGTGTCAAAAGATCGACCTGTTAATGCCTGATATAAATTTTAGATATAAATGGATCCCACGGGAGGCAGTTAGTCCATATCATGAATCTGAAGGGAGACACTGGTGATTAGTCCAACAATCCACCCCTCAACATCACTTGAGGGGATTTGAACCTATGACCATGACTTTGATACCATTTTTTGAACATGTTTATTGTTGCACCAAAAGATCGACCTGTTAATGCCCAATACAAACACCAAAGATAAATGAATCCACAAGAGGTAGTTAGTTCATGTCATGAATCCAATAAGAGACACTGGAAATTATTCCAACAAGAATATTATAAATCTTATCTCTCATTTTTTGGCCAATCCTTTAGTGACTTTGAGTATAAGATCTAGTAAATCTTTAAAAGTCAATGAAATACAGGTTGGGGAACCAACATACTTGTTAATGAAGTTTGAAGTTCTTTCCTTTATATTTCATTCTCTTATATATTTGGATATATAATATGCTCTTTTTTTTTAGACATGGTGTTATCTTTTCATTATCATAAATCTACACATAATTTGTACTTTCAATATTTTCATCTATAAGAAAACCATTTGAAATTACTTGATTTATACTATATCAAGGATTTTTTTATTGATGCTAATCCTACTATTATATCAAGGAGAAGTATGAATATTTCCTATATGAAAGGAATGTTTGGTCATATAAATAAATAATAAATCCTATTATCTCTCTAATTTTTTTATTTTTAAATTAAAAAATTCTTAGGTAGACATGTTTTATATAGAATTAAAATTTCTATCTTTCCTACACTTTTGGGGTGTTAAAATTTTAAAAATAGCCTTGAAACTAGTGGATTAATACAAATAAAGAAAACTCTTCATAATCCTCAAAGTATTAATATGCATCAATGTTGAATTTAGATAATTTCTTATGATATGATTATTGAATATTATCTCAAAATAAAATAAAATCAACCAGTTCATCATTTTAAAATGTATCCAACGGATTGTGATCCTATTGGTTCTAGTCACTATGTTTATGGTATTTGAAGTTAAGGCTATTAGTTAATATTATGGTCTCATGGAAATGTTTGGTTGTAGAAATACCATGATAATGGTCATGAAAAAATCTTGTCTCAACATTTTCAATAATGAAAGAAGTATTACAATTAGAGTCACTCAAGGAATCAAGCTCCCAAGATCACCAAAAAAAAACTAACCTTCTACAAGACTTAAAATAAAGAGCATGAATTTTTAATAATTGATGCAAAATATATTAGATAAATTATAATCAATGATGTGCAATATGCAATACCTTCATATGATGCAATGTGCAAATGATACCTTTCCTATATAGCTAAAGGTGAGAGGTAGGACATACTAGGATGATGATACTTGTGTCTTAATCCTATGCCATGAGAAAAATTTAAGGGATAAGATAAGATAAGGCCACTTGTTAAATCCATGCTTCTACAAATATTCCTAACTCACTAAGTAAAATTAACATGTAAGCATATGTGAATAAGTTCCTAACTAGGAACTAGTGAGATAAAGTATCCTATTCACAAACTAGATAGAAAAAACCCTTGTTCACTAAACCAAATAGGAAAAACCCCCATTCACACCAACACCCCACCTTAAGTGCAACTTAGGGAGATGAAAGAAAATGCAAATGATGCAAATATTATGATGGGTATTGACTACTAGGACATGTCTAATGCCCCTATACAAATGCAATCTCTCACAGTCATAGAAAAGGGAGAAAACTTCTGGGGAAAAACTCCTCCCAAAAAGAGAGAAAAGACACAAAAAAGGATCTCTAAAAGATGATATGGGAAAAAATGTGTGAGGAAAAAGTCCCTCCAATAAGAGAGAAAAAAGAGAGACCATGGAGCCCCCCTGAAAGTAAAATATGTACCAATAGTAGATGATCAAAATTGGATGTAGAATATGGTCCACAATCATCAAACAACATTGATACCCTTAGGAAGAAAAACAAAGATGTGCGAATGATATCTTCCCATTCCTAAAAGGAACATGAAGGAAGAAGACTCAAGATGTATGAAGTCTCTGAAAAATTATCTTGTGTCTCCATTTTAATTCTAAAAACATTTGAACACTACCAAGTTAGGTGTTCCAAGCCACACTAATGAAGATGGAAATATAGAATCTAGTACATAATAATAAAGAAGAAGGTCCAAAGACAAAGATACCTCCTCCAAATGCTACTCAAAAGTATTAACACTCATGTAAAACAATGATGAATGATCATGTGGAGAACATGAATAAGAGGGTTTGAATGTTTCCTTATAACTTTAAAGAAGAATAATTTGAATTGAAGAGAAGATGAATACAATCAATGGTGTCTCCTGTATACACCTAAAAATGGTCACATCATAATAGTCTGGTAATTAATTGAATATTTTTAATATTTAATTAAATCTTTGAATTCAATCTATGTATAAATAAATCTAAATAATTTATTTATATTGTTCATTCTTTCATTTCGATTAAATAAATAAGTTTATTTAATCACTTTTCTTATCCATTTCTTAATTAATTAAATAAACATTATGATTTATTTATATTAATTATCATATAATCTTGGCTTGAATATTTTATTCAAATAAAGAATAAATATTCTTCTCTTTTAAAAATCCTCTAAATTTCATTCATAATTAAATATTTGTCACGTCTCATACTTTGATGCTATTTTGACTTACATGACTTACTTTGATGCTATTTTGACCATGACTTATTTTGATAATGTTTGACCATGACTTTATGGGATTTAATATACGAATTATGATACGTGTTAGAGCAATATAATATACTACAATGCTTTGATGTATGGGAATGTAGAAAAATAATTGTTTTCTTTCAAGAATTATGAGTGCATTTATATAAAATAGGAATGTTGATTTAATTATTGTTTAAATTTATGTTTCTACAATGGTTACTAATACACTTTCGTTTTTGCACGCCTGAGTGCATTTGAGTTGCAGGTGATCGAAGGCCAAGGTGATCGAAGGCCAAGAGTGTGATTGAGGAAAAGAAGGTTAGCTTCCCGACAGGGTAAAAGAGGAGAAGCTCTCAATTACGCACACACCACTTAAATCATGTAGCTGCATTAGGTCATGTTTGTTTTTCAATGTGATTGCATGAAAATGATTAGCATAGAAAATTTAAATTATGGTTTAATTAACCTTAGAAATTGTGGAAATAATATGGCTTATTCTATTTTAATTATTCCCCATTTATATTTGAGCAACAAAAAGGAAAAATCTGTTTTAAAAGAAATATAATTAAAAAAAATAAAACAAAATAAATAATGGAATAGAATATTGTGTTTGCATAAAATGAAATTTTAGGTTTGCATAAAAGGGGATATATTTATGTTTTGTATATGGTTAATTTTCCCAAAAATAATGAGGAATGAACAGCCCGAGAGAACATTGGGCTCTGGAAATTCTATCTTAAAACCAACAATGCAGTTGGCATGTGGCAATCCTTAGAAATTGCATGAGAATTTTATCTGTCATCTGGAAATTTTATGCATGATCCTCGAAAAGAGGTAGAGAGCTTTAAGAGAGAAAAGAGGACTTCGATTGAGTCATATCCGAGAGCTCTGGAAAAGAGGCGAAGAAGGTATTGCTGGGCATCTCCACTGGAAGCAAAATTTGCCAGGTTCTTTTCATGCTTTGCCTTCTTTTAAATTTAAAATTGCAATAAGGAAATGGAAGGAATGAAATGCTTTATTCCATAATATGAGTACAAACAACTGAGAAATCTTTTCAATTTCATTTTTGAATCTGGGTAATGGCTTACTTCTCTTTGTTACAATATAGAACACATCCTTTTCTTCAGAATTAGGGTTTCATTCTGTTACAAAATCTGCAATTTACTAAACTGCTCTGAAGCATAATTGTAAATATATATATAATCATATATATATATACATATATATATGCATAGGAATCTAAATTCCCGTGCATATATATACATATATATATATCTGCATATAATGTCTGCATAAAAACTCTATCATCTGAACAAATTCAAAATGTCTTTGAGATAAATTCGAATGCAGTTTATACTGGGAAAAATGTCTTCTTTTTATTCTGAGTTTTGAAATTGCTATCCATAGGAATGAGGAAGGGATATATTCCCTTGTCCTCCCCATGGGAAGGACGCGGCACTGTGGGAGGCCCGCGCCCTCCACAGGCCACAGCTTGTGGAGGAGGCGTGAGCCCCTCACAGCCCGCCCTCTCCCCATGGGAGGGGCAAGGGCTTCCCTGAGCCTTATGTTTCTCAATGCCAGTAAGGAAACCCTGTAAAATGTCCTGTTCTGTGTGCACGGCCAGTGAACTCTTTGAACAGTTTTAAAAACCAGAATTTCTTTCTTCAAATTACACGCAGTTGTACATGAATTTCTACACACACACACACACACACACACACACACACACACACACACACACACACACACACACACACACACACATATACACATATATTTATAGATATCCATATATAAATGAAGAAGAGAAAACCATTTCTAGAAAGTAGTATGAACTCTGTTAATTATACACAAATATCTCAGAAATGTTAAACCTGAAACAAGAACATAAATGTTTTTGAGAAACCATGTAAACTGGAAAGCATCTTGATTACTTTAACATATACTTACTTACAGAAGTACAATCCTGAGTAAAGGAATACAACATAAAATGTGAATGCAAGATTATCTTCCAAACCTCTAAAATTCTGAATTAAATTGCACTGTTTCAGTATACTATTATTACTTTGAAACCTGTATTGAAATTGGGAAATTACACTATCAGTCAGCCTGAGCTTGGAAAGAATAGAAATACATGCTGAAAACAGAAAACACTGTTACATTCAAACAGATTGATTAAATCTTCTTTCTAATAATGCACTAAAAAGTATTAAGACATGTATGTTCTTCTTTAAAAACAGAGCTTTGTCTAAATCAGAAAAGGGTTGTTTACCACAGAATAAACGAGATCTTACAACTAAATTTACAAAGGATGTTCTGAAATTCACATTGGAAATTCTTTTAGAATTAATTGAATGATTGAAACATGTACTAAAATGCATAACTTTCTGCTTTGGCATTATTTCATACTTCACTATGGTAACTTCCGGGACAGGGTGCCGAAGGTGGGAAAACAGAGACGGTAGTATTACCTTTTCTAAACTACCATTTACTTGTATTATTTTGCTTGGCCAAGCACTGTACCATTGAAATAGATGGGTTGTTTATTTTATAAGCCTAGAAATTTATATAGTCTCTGCCACCTCCTATTGCAAGAAATGTGTTTATTTCTCATGTTAGAAATGCATATAGGCATCAGGCACGCATCGAGAGTTCCCTCTTGTTTTACTGTTTCGGGTTGCTAGGCTCCTTTATGCAAGGCCGGGGATTCCTTCGAGTTAGGAAGGGACCCGGGGAAGTCATGGACTTTGTGGTTGGGCGGAAAAGGCGCCTGAATCACATTCTTGGCCCTAGCTCGCAAGAAGATCGAAGGTGTCACGGCGGTTGGTGGTTCCAAGTTTTATTTGCTATTGATGTACTTGTGTATTATTCAGGATTGGCTTGTGAAGCCCATTGTAAATGTATATGTATTTGACATTCTTTGTTGAAACTTTGAAATAGAAGTATGATTTGAAAGTATCTAATGTAACATTGATTTGAGGAGTTAAAGTTTTTATAACTTAGCATAGAAAAGATGTTTCTATTAGAATTGTTGATTCTTCCAAGTGAGGTTGAATATATGTATATGAGAAAGTCATTTGAAATACTTATGTTTTGTATAATCTTGATACATTACATTGATATTATTAGTATATATGAAATGCAATTTAAATTCTCTCTATTAAGATCATTTGGAAGTGTTATGAACAATGTTGACTTCTTGGAAACCTTTTTATAATGGTTTGAATAAATTGAAAATACTCTTAATTTCTCTTTAATATTGATTTAAATGGATTGAAAACACTCTTAATTTTCCGAGCGCTACATCTTGGTATCAAAGCAGCATGGTTCAACTCTAGGACCTATGCCTAACTATGTATGATGTTGTGTCTTAATCAAGGTGACCTAAAATGGAAAATAGAGTGTACCAACGAATTGGTGGATCTCGTGGAGGTCCCAATGATAAACTAGATCAAATTTTGGCCTTGCTGCAAAGCCAAGGGGCTAGAATTGAAGAATTAGAACAAGGGAGGTGAGATGGCCATCAAGGATTAAACACAAATGAAACTGATGGAGAAGAAAATGCTGAACCACCTGGAAAAGAGGAAAAACTAAATAGGGTGGCTGAGGAGCTGGGAAAAGACCTAAAGAAGGTCGCTCCTCCGAAGTTTGATGGGAGAACCTTTGGAGATGGGGCAGAAGCTTGGGTTATAGAAATGGAGAGGTATTTCGCCCTACGAAATCTATCAAATGAAACAAAGGCTGAATGGGGTTCATATCAACTCACCGGTGAGGCTGCTACTTGGTGGGAAAATGAAAGGGCATATAAGCAATTTATGCATGGGAAAGTAACTTGGGATAAGTTCCTACAACTATTTAGGAAAAGGTGGTTACCACAATCTCATTTTGATAAGAAAATGATAGAATTCCAGGTACTTATACAGGGTGGCATGACAGTGACTCAATATTGGGAGAAATTCTCTCACTTGCTTAAGTATGCACCCCAATACCAGCATGATGAGAGATTCCGAGTTCAAAAATTTATTTTGGGGCTTAGACCTCAAATTGGAAATGAAATAGATCTGCATAATCCAGCCACCATGGATGAAGTTTTTGATTTAGCAATCAAATAGGAACACAAGTTGCAACAAGCTGCTAACTATAAGAAGAGCAGGGAAGCCAAGTATGGCAATAAGAAATTCCAAGGGAATCATCAAGGTAATAGCAATCAGGGTGGTCAGAGCAAACAGGACAGTCAAGGGAATGAAAACAGGCAAATCAAAAATTTGAAGAGGGATGGTAGTCCTCAGGACCACAATGAAGGAAACAGGAACAATAACAACAAGAGGGGAAACTACAATAAGAGGAATGATAATAACAGGAGAGATTTTTCTGACAAGCCCAAAGCACCTCATGGAGGATGTTATACCTGTGGTGGCAAGCATTACGCCAGTGTGTGCCCTCAGAGAAATAACAAGCAAAATAACAGAAATCAACATCATATTCATGCAGCGGTTGACAATCGCCAGGCAGATTATCAAGCAACTCCCATCTAGTTATCGGGTAAATTATTTGGATGCCCTGTTTCTATTGTGATTGATATAGGTGCTACTGATAGTTTTATAGATCCTCATGTTTTGACTAAATTATCAGTTAGACCAAGTTTTATGGCAAATTCTTGGAAAGTTTAGTATGGAAACCGGGTAGAGAAGAAGGTAGAGCAATGCATGTATTTCAGCAAACTTGAACTCCCTAACCTTTAGACGCAGGTGATCTTATATGTTGCACCATTGGGGTCTTATGATGTGATATTAGGGATAAATTGGCTCTCTGAACATAAGGCTCTTGTGGATTATGAAGAGAAGTCAATTAAGTGTCTTGATGACCGAGGAAACCAAGTGGAGCTTTGTGGTATTAAAAAGCCTTTAGAGCTTAGGCAAGTCTCCGCCATGCAGTTGAAAAAGGCAAGTCAGAAGGGATGCACTATTTTTGCAATAAAATTCAAGGACCTTGATGAGAAAGAATCCTCAATTAATGATCATCCCATTCTGAAAGAATTTGAGGATGTTTTTTCTACCGAATTGACTGAGCTCCCGCCTAAGCGTGTGTTTTATTTTTCTATTGATCTGATTCCAGGAGCAGAACCTCAGTCTAAGGCTCCTTATAGGATGAATACAACAGAATTATTTGAGCTCAAGGCCCAACTAGAAGAATTACTGAAGCAAGGTCTTATTAGGCCAAGCGTGTCACCTTGGGGAGCACCAGTCATCTTCGTGAAAAAGAAGGATGGTACCTTGAGGTTGTGCATTGATTATAGAATTCTTAACAAGGTCACTATCAAGAATAAATACATGCTCCCCCGCATCGATGATTTGTTTGATCAGCTGAAAGATGCCAAGGTATTCTCAAAAATTGATTTAAGATCAAGATACCACCAATTGAGACTGAAGGAAGAAGACATTCACAAAACTGCCTTCAGAAAAAGGTATGGGCACTATGAGTTTATCGTACTACCATTTGGGCTAAGTAATGCTCCTGTAGCTTTCATGAACCTGATGAATAGTGTCTTCCGAGATTGTTTGGATAATTTTGTCCTAATTTTTCTTGATGATATCTTGATCTATTCTAAGTCAGAGGAAGAACATGAGAAGCATTTGAGGATTGTTTGCAGCATCTAAGGGAACATAAGTTGTATGGAAAGATGTCTAAATGTACTTTCTTCCAATCCGAAGTGCATTATTTAGGTCATGTGATTTCAGCAGAATGGGTAAGAGTGGGCCCAGAAAAGATTAAGGCAATTATGGATTGGCCAGCCCCGCAAAATGTCTCTGAAGTTCAAAGTTTCATGGGACTTGCAGGATACTATAGGAAGTTTGTTCAGGGGTTCTCAACAATTGCAGCACCCATCACTACACTATAGAAGAAGGAAAAGAAGTTTGAATGGAGCGATAAATGTGAGAAAGATTTTCAGCTGCTTAAGAAGAAACTCACTACCGCACCCATCCTAGTTGTGCC
This sequence comes from Sequoia sempervirens, assembly GCA_007258455.2. Lineage (NCBI taxonomy): Eukaryota > Viridiplantae > Streptophyta > Pinopsida > Cupressales > Cupressaceae > Sequoia > Sequoia sempervirens. Next base: position 12,660 of record VDFB02360878.1, on the reverse strand, counting down.
AGATCCGAATGGCCATTTTAAAATTATTACTGATGCATCAGGGGAAGGGGTAGGAGCAGTTCTTATGCAAGAAGGGCAAGTGGTAGCTTATGAATCAAGGAAGTTAAAACAGCATGAATTAAATTATGCACCACATGACTTAGAATTGGCAGCCATAGTCCATGCTTTACAAATGTGGAGACATTATCTCTTGGGAAAGCCTTTCAAACTTAAGACAGACCATGCAAGATTGAGATATATCTTCACTCAACCTAATCTCAATGCCCGACAAAGGCGATGGCTGGAATTCCTGAGTGAGTATGATTTTGGGATTGAATATATTAAAGGTAAGGAAAACAGAGTGGTTGATGCCCTGAGTAGAAGGAGACACCTTGCAGCCATGGTTACCATAAAATAGATTTCAGGCAACAAGTAGTGCAATCCTCCTTTGGGGATGAACATTATGAAAAGGTGAAACAAGCCCTTGGGGTAAATCCCTCCGATCGTCGATATGAGGGTTATATGTTAGAATCAGATGGACTTTTGAGATACCATGGATGAATGTACATTCCTAGTTCTGCAAACTTGAGAGAGTTGGTGCTAGAAGAATTCCACAATGCACCATACTCAGGACATCCCGGTATTACAAAAATGATGGAAGGACTTAGGCCACTGTACTTCTGGCTAGGACTTAAAAGGGATATTACGTCCCATGTAGCCTGATGCTTGGAATGCTAGCAAGTCAAAGCTGAGCATGTACATCCGGCAGGACTCTTATATCCTCACAGGGTACCAGAGTATAAATGGCAGGTTATCACTATGGATTTTATACAGGGGTTACCAATGTCTAAAAACTGACATGATACCATCTTGGTTGTGGTGGATAAATTGACAAAGGTTGCTCATTTCATTCCTGGGAATCTCAAGGATGGATCAATGGTTTTAGCAAGAAAATTTGTTCAGGAAATCTTCCGGTTGCATGGAGTGCCAGAGACGATCATCTCAGATCGAGACACTCGAATGACTTCTAGGTTTTGGATTACATTAAACTCTTCCCTAGGAACCAAATTAAATTTCAGTTCCGCATATCATCCTCAGACCGATGGTCAGACAGAGAGGGTGAACCAGGTAGTAGAAGATCTCCTCCGCATGTACTGTATGGAGCAGCAATATAAGTGGGAGGAGTATTTTCCTTTAGTGGAGTTTGCTTACAACAACTCCTACCATGCTTCTTTGGGCATGGCACCTTTTGAAGCCCTTTATGGATGTAAATGTCAGACACCCATTAGTTGGGACAGAGTAGAAGACAGGGTGGTGATTGGCCCTGAGATGCTTAGAGAAATGGAAGACCAAATGAAAATCATTAAAGAAAAGTTGAAGTAGGATGCAGATAGACAGAAGAGTCTAGCATATAAGAATCAGAGCTTTAGGCAGTTCTCTACAGGGGATAAGGTCTTTTTGAGGGTTTGGTCGCATAAGAGTTCAATCTCTTTCAGCAAAAACTCTAAGTTGGCTCCTAGATTTGTTGGCCCTTTTGATGTTTTGGAGGTGGTGAATCTAGTTGCTTACAGGCTTGCTCTACCACCAGCTCTATCCCAGATACATAATGTATTTCATGTTTCAGTACTTAAGCCTTACCATCCGAATATTGCTCATATCCTTGATTGGCGTGCATTGCAAGTCTAGGACCCAGGGGTGATACAGGTGGAACCCGTCAGGATTCTGGAAGAGCGCAATGTTAAGTTGCGTAATAGAGACATTATGCAATACAGGGTACAGTGGGACCAGTATTTAGTGGATAATGCCACCTGGGAGAATGCTGAGGATATAGATAGAATCTTTCCTCATTTGAGACCTTAGCATATTTATATTTTCTTTTATAGAGACTTACGAAGTACTAATATCTCAATTTTGTTATGTAATTTTCTTTTAGACATCAAGACGATGTCTCTTCCCAAGAGGGGAAGGATTTCACGTCTCATACTTTGATGCTATTTTGACCATGACTTACTTTGATGCTATTTTGACCATGACTTACTTTGATAATGTTTGACCATGACTTTATGGGATTTAATATACGAATTATGATATGTGTTAGAGCAATATAATATACTACAATGCTTTGATGTATGGGAATGTAGAAAAATAATTGTTTTCTTTCAAGAATTATGAGTGCATTTATATAAAATAGGAATGTTGATTTAATTATTGTTTAAATTTACGTTTCTACAATGGTTACTAATACACTTTCATTTTTGCACGCCCAAGTGCATTTGAGTTGCAAGTGATCGAAGGCCAAGGTGATCGAAGGCCAAGAGTGTGATTGAGGAAAAGAAGGTTAGCTTCCCGACTGGGTAAAAGAGGAGAAGCTCTCGATTATGCACACACCACTTAAATCATGTACCTGCATTAGGTCATGTTTGTTTTTCAATGTGATTGCGTGAAAATGATTAGCATAGCAAATTTAAATTATGGTTTAATTAACCTTAGAAATTGTGGAGATAATATGGCTTATTCTATTTTAATTATTCCCCGTTTATATTTGAGCAACAAAAAGGAAAAATCTGTTTTAAAAGAAATATAATTAAAAATAAATAAAACAAAATAAATAATGGAATAGAATATTGTGTTTGCATAAAATGAAATTTTAGGTTTGCATAAAAGGGGATATATTTCTGTTTTGTATATGGTTAATTTTCCCAAAAATAATGAGGAATGAATAGCCTGAGAGAACATTGGGCTCTGGAAATTCTATCTTAAAACCAACAATGCAGTTGGCATGTGGCAATCCTTAGAAATTGAATGAGAATTTTATCTGTCATCTGGAAATTTTATGCATGATCCTCGAAAAGAGGTAGAGAGCTTTAAGAGAGAAAAGAGGACTTCGATTGAGTCATATCTGAGAGCTCTGGAAAAGAGGCGAAGAAGGTATTGCTGGGCATCTCCACTGGAAGCAAAATTTGCCAGGTTCTTTTCATGCTTTGCCTTCTTTTAAATTTAAAATTGCAGTAAGGAAATGGAAGGAATGAAATGCTTTATTCCATAATATGAGTACAAACAACTGAGAAATCTTTTCAATTTCATTTTTGAATCTGGGTAATGGCTTACTTCTCTTTGTTACAATATCGAACACATCCTTTTCTTCAGAATTAGGGTTTCATTCTGTTACAAAATCTGCAATTTACTAAACTGCTCTGAAGCATAATTGTAAATATATATATAATCATATATATATATATACATATATATATATGCACAGGAATCTAAATTCCCGTGCATATATATACATATATATATATCTGCATATAATGTCTGCATAAAAACTCTATCATCCGAACAAATTCAAAATGTCTTTGAGATAAATTCGAATGTAGTTTATACTGGGAAAAATGTCTTCTTTATTCTGAGTTTTGAAATTGCTATCCATAGGAATGAGGAAGGGATATATTCCCTTGTCCTCCCCATGGGAAGGACGCGACATTGTGGGAGGCTCGCGCCCTCCACAGGCCGCGGCCTGTGGAGGAGGCGCGAGCCCCTCACAGCCCGCCCTCTCCCCATGGGAGGGGCAAGGGCTTCCCTGAGCCTTATGTTGCTCAATGCCAATAAGGAAACCCTGTAAAATGTCCTGTTCTGTGTGCACGGCCAGTGAACTCTTTGAACAGTTTTAAAAACTAGAATTTCTTTCTTCAAATTACACGTAGTTGTACATGAATTTCTACACACACACACACACACACACACACACACACACACACACACACACACACATATATATACACATATATTTATAGATATCCATGCATATATGTGCCAAAATACAAGTTGAAATAGGAAAACCATTTCCAGAAAGTAGTATGAACTCTGTTAATTATACACAAATATCTCAGAAATGTTAAACCTGAAACAGAACAGAAAAGTCTTTGAGAAACCATGTAAACTAGAAAGCATCTTGATTACTTTAACATATACTTACTTACAGAAGTACAATCCTGAGTAAAGGAATACAACATAAAATTTGAATGCAAGATTATCTTTCAAACCTCTAAATTTCTGAATAAATTGCACTGTTTCAGTATATTATTATTACTCTGAAACCTATATTGAAATTAGGAATTACACTCAGTCAGCCTGAGCTTGGAAAGAATAGAAATACATAATGAAAATAGAAAACACTGTTCCTTCTTTCTAATAGTGCACTAAAAAGTATTAAGACATGTATGTTCTTCTTTAAAAATAGAGCCTTTATCCAAATTAGAAAAGGGTTACTTACCAAAGAATAAACGACATCTTACTACTGAATTTACAAAGGATGTTCTGAAATTCACATTTGAAATTCTTTTAGAATTAACTAAATGATTGAATCATGTACGAAAATGCATAATTTTCTGCTTTGGTATTTATTCATACTTCACTATGGTAACTTCCGGGACAGGGTGCCGAAGGTGGGCCAACAGAGATAGTAGTATTACCTTTTCTAAACTACCATTTACTTGTATTATTTATGCTTGGCCAAGCACTTGTACCATTGAAATAGATGGGTTTGTTTTTTTTAAAAGCCTAGAAACATATATGTATTTGAGTCTCTACCACCTCCTGTTGCAAGAAATGTGTTTATTTCTCATGTTAGAAATGCATATAGGCATCAGGCACGCATCGAGAGTTCCCTCCTGTTTTGCTGTTTCGGGTTACTAGGCTCCTTTATGCAGGGCCGGGGATTCCTTCGAGTTAGGAAGGGACCCGGGGAAGTCATGGACTTCGTGGTTGGGCGGAAAAGGCGCTTGAATCACATTCTTGGCCCCAGCTCGCAAGAAGACCAAGGCGTCACGGCAGTTGGTGGTTTCAAGTTTATTTGCTATTGATGTACTTATGTATTATTCAGATTTGGCTTGTGAAGCTCATTGTAAATGTATATGTATTTTGACATTCTTGTTGAAACTTGAAATGGAAGTATGATTTGAAAGTATTTAATGTAACATTGATTTGAAAAGTTAAAGTTTTATAACTTAGCATAGAAAAGATGTTTCTATTTGAAGGATTGATTCCTCCAAGAGAGGTTGAATATATATTGATATGAGAAAGTCATTGAAATACTTATGCTTTGTATAATCTTGATACATTTCATTGATATTATTGTTAATTATAAAATGCAATTTAAATTCTCTTTTATTTAAGCTCTCTTGGAAGTGTTATGGACGATGTTGACTACTTGGAAACCTTTTTATAATGGTTGAATAAATTGAAAATACTCTTAATTTTCTCTTTAATACTGATTTAAAACGGATTGAAAACACTCTTAATTTCCGAGTGCTACATCTTGGTATCAGAGTAGCATGGTTCAACTCTAAGACCTATGCCTAACTACGTATAACGTTGTGTCTTAAACTAGGGTGACCTAAAATGGAAAATAGAGTGTACCAGTGAATTGGTGGATCTTGTGGAGGTCCCAATGATAAACTAGATCAAATTTTGGCCTTGCTGCAAAGCCAGGGGGCTAGAATTGAAGAATTAGAACAAGGGAGGCGAGATGGCCATCAAGGATTAAACACAAATAAAACTAATGGAGAAGCAAATGTTGAACCACCTGGAAAATAGGAAAAACTAAATAGGGTGGCTGAGGAGCTGGGAAAAGACCTAAAGAAGGTCGCTCCTCCAAAGTTTGATGGGAGAACTTTTGGAGATGGGGCAGAAGCTTGGGTTATAGAAATGGAGAGGTATTTTTCCCTACGAAATCTATCAGATGAAACAAAGGCTGAATGGGGTTCATATCAACTCACCGGTGAGGCTGCTACTTGGTGGGAAAATGAAAGGGCGGATAAGCAGTTTATGCATGGAAAGGTAACTTGGGATAAGTTCCTACAACTATTTAGGAAGAGGTGGTTACCACAATCTCATTTTGATAAGAAGATGACAGAATTCCAGGTACTTGTACAGGGTGGCATGACAGTGACTCAATATTGGGAGAAACCCTCCTTACCGGCTGGCGACGCACCTACCGCGATGATGTGGGAGGATTCCTCGAAGTTCAAAAATCTATCTTTGGGGGTCTCTAGACTCCTAAACTGAAATGAAATAGGATCCTCGCATAATCCAGCCCACTATGGATGTAAGCCTTTGACGAAGCAAATCAAATAGAAATACGGGTTGCGCCAAGCCGCTTAACTATAGGAAGAGCAGTAAAATTAAGTGCATGGCAATAAGAAACTGCAAGGAAACGCCAAGATAATAGCAACTGTGGGTGGTCAGCCAACAGGGATAAGCCGAGGGAAATGAAAAACAGGGAAAAACTGAAATTTGAAGAGGGATGGTAGTCCTTAGGACCGCAATGAAGGAAACAGGAACAATAACAACAAGAGGGGCAACTACAATAAGAGGAATGATAATAACAGGAGAGATTTTTCTGACAAGCCCAAAGCACCTCATGGAGGATGTTATACCTGTGGTGGCGAGCATTACGCCAGTGTGTGCCCTCAGAGAAATAACAAGCAAAATAACAGAAATCAACATCATATTCATGCAGCGCTGATAACGCCGTGCATTACTCGGCGAACTCCCATCCAAATTTATCGCAAAATTCATTTGATGCCCCCGCTTCCGCTCTAATTGATATGTGCCACCGGAGAAGCTTCGGTAGATCAGCCGCTCTTTAATTTAAGCATCGCAGTACCCAAGCCTTTATGGGCAAATTCCTTGGAAAGTTCAAGATGAAACTCGGGTAGAGAAAGGTAGAGAATGCTGTACTCTAAAGAACTTGAACTCCCTAACCTTCAGACGCAGGTGAACTTGTATGTTGCACCATTGGGGTCTTACGACGTGATATTGGGGATAAATTGGCTCTCTGAACATAAGGCTCTAGTGGACTGTGAAGAGAAATCAATTAAATGTCTTGATGACTGAGGAAACCAAGTGGAGCTTTGTGGCATTAAAAAGCCCTTAGAGCTTAGGCAGGTCTCCGCCATGCAGTTGAAAAAGGCAAGTTGAAAGGGATGCACTATCTTTGCAATAAAAGTCAAGGACCTTGATGAGAAGGAATCCTCAATTAATGATCATCCCATTCTGAAAGAATTTGAGGATGTTTTTCCTACCGAATTGACTGAGCTCCCGCCTAAGCGTGTGTTTGATTTCTCTATTGATCTGATTCCAGGGGCAGGGCCTCAGTCTAAGGCTCCTTACAGGATGAATACAACAGAATTATTTGAGCTCAAGGCCCAACTAGAATAATTATTGAAGCAAGGTCTTATTAGGCCAAGCGTGTCACCCTGGGGAGCACCCATCATCTTCGTGAAAAAGAAGGATGGTGCCTTGAGGTTGTGCATTGATTATAGAATGCTTAACAAGGTCACTATCAAGAATAAATATATGCTCCCCCACATCGATGATTTGTTTGATCAGCTGAAAGATGCCAAGGTATTCTCAAAAATTGATTTAAGATCAGGATACCACTAGTTGAGACTGGAGGAAGAATACATACACAAAACTGCCTTCAAAACCAGGTATGGGCACTATGAGTTTACTGTGCTACCATTTGGGCTAAGTAATGCTCCTGCAGCTTTCGTGAACCTGATGAATAGTGTCTTCTGAGATTGTTTGGATAATTTTGTCCTAATTTTTCTTAATGATATCTTGATCTATTCTAAGTCAGAGGAAGAACATGAGAAGCATTTGAGGATTGTGTTGCAGCGTCTAAGGGAACATAAGCTGTATGGAAAAATGTCTAAATGTACCTTTTTCCAATCCAAAGTGCATTATTTAGGTCATGTAATTTCAGCGGAAGGGGTAAGAGTGGACCCAGAAAAGATTAAGGCAATTATGGATTGGCCAACCCCGCAAAATGTCTCTAAAGTTCAAAGTTTCATGGGACTTGCAGGATACTATAGGAAGTTTGTTCAGGGGTTCTCAACAATTGCAACACCCATCACTGCACTGTAGAAGAAGGAAAAGAAGTTTGAATGGAGCGATAAATGTGAGGAAGCTTTTCAGCTGCTTAAGAAGAAACTCACTACCGCACCCATCCTAGTTGTGCCAGATCCGAATGGCCATTTTATAGTTATTACTGATGCATCAGGAGAAGGGGTAGGAGCAGTTCTTATGCAAGAAGGGCAAGTGGTAGCTTATGAATCAAGGAAGTTAAAACAACATGAATTAAATTATGAACCACATGACTTAGAATTGGCAGCCATAGTCCATGCTTTACAAATGTGGAGACATTATCTCTTGGGAAAGCCTTTCGAACTTAAAACAGACCATGCAGGATTGAGATATATCTTCACTCAACCTAATCTCAATGCCCGACAAAGGCGATGGCTGGAATTCCTGAGTGAGTATGATTTTGGGATTGAATATATTAAAGGTAAGGAAAACAGAGTGGCTGATGCCCTGAGTAGAAGGAGGCACCTTGTAGCCATGGTTACCATAAAATCAGATTTCAGGCAACAAGTAGTGCAATCCTCCTTTGGGGATGAATATTATAAAAAGGTGAAACAAGCCCTTGGGGTAAATCCCTCTGATCGTCGATATGAGGGTTATATATTAGAATCAGATGGACTATTGAGATACCAGGGATGAATGTACATTCCTAGTTCTGCAAACTTGAGAGAGTTGGTGCTAGAAGAGTTCCACAATGCTCCATACTCAGGACATCCCGGTATTACAAAAATGATGGAAGGACTTAGGCCACTGTACTTCTGGCCAGGACTTAAAAGGGATATTACGTCCCATGTAGCCCGATGCTTGGAGTGCCAGCAAGTCAAAGCTGAGCATGTACATCCGGCAGGACTCTTATATCCTCACAAGGTACCAGAGTATAAATGGTAGGTTATCACTATGGATTTTATACAAGGGTTACCAATGTCTAAAAACTGACATGATACCATCTTGGTTGTGGTGGATAAATTGACAAAGGTTGCTCATTTCATTCCTGGAAATCTCAAGGATGGATCAATGGTTTTAGCAAGGAAATTTGTTTAGGAGATCTTCCGGTTGCATGGAGTGCCAGAGACGATCATCTCAGATCGAGACACTCGAATGACTTCTAGGTTTTGGATTACATTAAACTCTTCCCTGGGAACTAAATTAAATTTCAGTTCTGCATATCATCCTCATACCGATGGTCAGACAGAGAGGGTGAACCAGGTAGTAGAAGATCTCCTCCGCATGTACTGTATGGAGCAGCAATATAAGTGGGAGGAGTATTTGCCTTTGGTGGAGTTTGCCTACAACAACTCCTACCATGCTTCTTTGGGCATGGCACCTTTTGAAGCCCTTTATGGACGTAAATGTCGGACACCCATTAGTTGGGACAGAGTAGAAGATAGGGTGGTGATTGGCCTTGAGATGCTCAGAGAAATGGAAGACCAAATGAAAATCATTAAGGAAAAGTTGAAGCAGGCTGCAGATAGACAGAAAAGTCTAGCAGATAAGAACCGGAGCTTTAGGCAGTTCTCTGCAGGAGATAAGGTCTTTTTGAGGGTTCGGCCGCATAAGAGTTCAATCTCTTTCGGCAAGAACTCTAAGTTGGCTCCTAGGTTTGTTGGCCCTTTTGATGTTTTGGAGGTGGTGAATCCAGTTGCTTACAGGCTTGCTCTGCCACCAGCTCTATCCCGGATACATAATGTATTTCATGTTTCAGTACTTAAGCCTTACCATCCAGATATTGCTCATATCCTTGATTGGCGTGCATTGCAGGTTCAGGACCCAAGGGTGATACAGGTGGAGCCTGTCAGGATCCTGGAAGAGCGCAACGTTAAGTTGCGTAATAGGGACATTATGCAATACAGGGTCCAATGGGACCAGTATTCGGTGGATAATGCCACCTGGGAAAATGCTGAGGATATAGATAGAATCTTTCCTCATTTGAGACCTTAGCATATTTATATTTTCTTTTATAGAGACTTACGAAGTACTAATACCTCAACTTTGTTATTTGCTTTTAGACATCGAGACGATGTCTCTTCCCAAGAGGGGAAGGATGTCACGTCTCATATTTTGATACTATTTTGACCATGACTTACTTTGATGCTATCTTGACCATGACTTATTTTGATAATGTTTGACCATGACTTTATGGGATTTAATATACGAATTATGATACGTGTTAGAGCAATGTTTTAATATAATTGTTTTTCTTTCAAGAATTATGAGTGCATTCATATAAAATAGGAATGTTGATTAATTATTGTTTAAATTTATGTTTCTACAATGGTTACTAATACACTTTCGTTTTCGCACGCCTGAGTGCATCTGAGTTGCAGGTGATCGAAGGCCAAGGTGATCGAAGGCCAAGAGTGTGATTGAGGAAAAGAAGGTTAGCTTCCCGACAGGGTAAAAGAGGAGAAGCTCTCGATTACGCACACACCACTTAAATCATGTAGCTGCATTAGGTCATGTCTGTTTTTTTTATGTGATTGCGTTAGCATAGAAAATTTAAAATATGGTTTAATTAACCTTAGAAATTGTGGAAATAATATGGCTTATTCTATTTAATTAATCCCCATTTATATTTGAGCAACAAAAAGGAAAAATCTGTTTTAAAAGAAATATAATTAAAAATAAAACAAAAATAAATAATGGAATAGAATATTGTGTTTGCATAAAATGAAATTATAGTTTTGCATAAAAGGGGGATATATTTCTATTTGGTATATGGTTAATTTTCCAAAATATTGAGGAATGAACAGCCCAAGAGAACATTGGGCTCTGGAAAATTCTATCTTAAAACCAACAATGCAGTTGGCATGTGGCAATCCTTAGAATCTGCATGAGAATTTTATCTGTCATCTGGAAATTTTATGCATGATCCTCGAAAAGAGGAAGAGAGCTTTAAGAGAGAAAAGAGGACTTCGATTGAGGCATATCCGAGAGCTCTGGAACAGAGATGAAGAAGGTATTCTGCACTGGAAGCAAAATTTTCCAGGTTCTTTTCATGCTTTGCCTTCTTTTAATTTAAAATGGCAGTAAGGAAATGGATATGAGTACAAACAACTGAGAAATCTTTCCAATTTTTGTTTTTTTTTTTTAATCTGGGTAATTGCTTACTTTCTATATTAAAAAATATAGAATAATATCTTTTTTCGCCGTAATGAAGCTTTTATTCTGCCAAAATTCTGCAATTGACAAATCTATAACTCCAAATATATATATAAAACATATATATATATATATATATATGCGGCAGAGAGCATATATATATATGCATATATATATGCACAGGAATTTGAATTCCCGTGCATATATATATGAATATATATATATATGCATATATGGTCTGCATAAAAACTCTGTCATTTGGTTAAATTCAAAATGCCTTTGAGATAAATTCGAATGCAGATATACTGAACGAAATGACTTCTTTATTTTGAGTTTTGAAATTGTAAACCAAAGGAAAGAAAGGGATTTAATCCCTTGTCCTCCTTAGCGGCTGACGCACCGTGAGAGGCCTCCGCTTCCAGGGCCATGCCTCGTGAGAGGGGACGCAGCCCTCATTGTTCTCGGGCCTCCCCTATGGAGGGGCAAGGGGGCTTTTCCCTACCTATGTTGCCTAACGCAAGAAGAAACCCCTAAAAATGCCCCGTTTCAGGTGTCTCTACGCAAGAAACCTTTGAACAGTTTTAAAAACCAGAATTTCTTTCTTCAAATTACACGCAGCTGTACATGAATTCTTTTACACACACACACACACATATATATATATGTATACATATACATTCAGCTGTATATATGTACATATATATATATATATATATATATTTATATATATACATATATATATATAGATATCCATGCATATATGTGCCAAGATACAAGTTGAAACAGGAAAACTAGTTCCAGAAAGTAGTATGAACTCTGTTAATTATACACAAATATCTCAGAAATGTTAAACCTAAAACAAGAACAGAAATGTCTTTGAGAAACCATGTAAACTGGAAAGCATCTTGATTACTTTAACATATACTTACTTACAGAAGTACAATCCTGAGTAAAGGAATACAACATGAAAATTGAATGCAAGATTATCTTTCAAACCTTTGAATTTCTGAATAAATAGCACTGTTTCAGTATATTATTATTACTCTGAAACCTATATGGAAATTAGGAATTACACTTTCAGTCAGCCTGAGCTTGGAAAGAATAGAAATACATACTGAAAATAGAAAACACTGTTCCATTCAAACAAATTGATTAAATCTTCTTTCTAATAATGCACTGAAAAGTATTAAGACATATATGTTCTTCTTTAAAAACAGAGCCTTTATCCAAATCAGAAAAGGGTTACTTACCAAGGAATAAACAAAATTTTACTACTGAATTTACAAAGAATGTTCTGAAATTCACATTTGAAACTCTTTTAGAATTAATTGAATGATTGAAACATGTACGAAAATGCATAATTTTCTGCTTTGGTATTTATTCATACTTCACTATGGTAACTTCCGGGACAGGGTGCCGACGGTGGGCCAACAGAGACGGTAGTATTACCTTTTCTAAACTACCATTTCCTTGTATTATTTATGCTTGGCCAAGCACTTGTACCATTGAAATAGATGGGTTGTTTTTATTTTAAAAGCCTAGAAACATATATGTATTTGAGTCTCTGCCACCTCCTGTTGCAAGAAATGTGTTTATTTCTCATGTTAGAAATGCATATAGGCATCAGGAACGCATCGAGAGTTCCCTCCTGTTTTACTG
>VDFB02360877.1:0-11865 GCA_007258455.2 Sequoia sempervirens | reverse complement strand
ACCAAGGATTTCCAAGTGTACATTTGATGTTGCCAATTTGACACGTCTTTTGAAAGCTTGCTTTAGCATGTTTTAGGAAAGTAAATTAGAAGGTTAATATTATTTAGTGCTAAAATCAATGGATAATTCGTGTAATCTTGTAATTTGAAAGTAAGATTTTTTTATTTGTGAAATATTTTGGAATCAATGTTGATTTTGTGTTTTATCTAAGAACATGTTGACAATTGTGAATTCATCTTCTATATTTGGATTTGACTCTATGCAATGTGCACTTATGCTTCTTTAATATCTAATGACTAAATGAATTTACAAATACTTGGAAAGGATTTTTGTTAAGTTGCAAGGTGACACATTCTCCTAAGTTTAACACCTAAAAACATTTGAAAAAGCTCAAGGATAGTAGATAAGGGCCCTAGAATGATTTTTGCATATTTGTTAGTCCTTTTAGTGCACTAAATCTAAATGTTTTGCTATTAATTACTCCTTTAATTCACTTGAATGAGAAAGAATGCTTGAGATTAAAGATGTTTTAAAATGAATGTTGAAGAATAACTTTAAATGCTAGCATGTATAGCATCAATTTTTGCAAAATGTGTACTTAGTTAGCTCAAAATAGAAAACTAAAGGGGGTTAGTAGACCAAAATTTGAATTTGAATTTAAGAAAGGCAAGGGTCAAGTCCATGACCATGGAAATGCCCTAAGTGGGCAAATGGTCAAATCTAGGTTGCTAGCGACTATATCTTGATAAGTGTATGGATAAATTTAAGAAATGTGAGGATTATGTGAATGTATTAGAGTATGTGTGTGTAAGGATAAGGTGGGGGCTAAGTGTGTGGGAATATATGTGTATAGGGATAGAAAATGGTTAGAGCAATGAACCCAAATCTACACAAGATTGCACCAAATTTGTTAATATGTACATGTATCAAAATATTTCCTCAAAATGGGTACAAATTAAATGGAAAATGTCATCATGGGTATGTAAATTTCCTTTTGGGGTCAACTTAAGCTAATTAAATAAAGGAAATTGAATAAGCACAATCAACCTAAGATAATTAATTATAAAATTTTGACAAGCTTGCACTTGTTTCTTGGAAAAGTAAATGTGATAATAGAGGTACTTGTCTATTAACCAAAAAGTGAGTGCCAAATAAAGAAGATTTTTGAATCCATATGATGTCCAATTTAGAAACAATACCTATTTATTAGTGAAGTGCCTTAGGCTACTCTAGATATTTTCTCTATGAAAGGACAAGTTCATAGATTTGGGATGAAGTTATAGTCATAAATATATACTTTGGGTCTTGACTTGTCTTGCAAATCAATGGTATTCTAGTTTGCAACTTCACCTAATGTATGACAATCCACTCTACTCTTTTTGAATATCTAGGGACTTGGCAATATTTTAAAATACCTTGAGGATTGTTAATTTGTTATAGGGAGGCAAGTTGTCCCAAATCAACCCTTGAAAATTAATAATGGTAAAGAAAAAACTTCAATGATGTAAATGCTCTTGGAATGTTTGATGCTAAACTCCTCTTTTAGCTATTATGATATAGCAGTAGATTGAGCTGGAAGTCAACTATTGATCCATAGCCAGAATCAGGGCTCATCTCTCATGATATCTAATGGTTCACTTAGCACTCATCGTATCAGGTGATGCTCACAGGTGAAGCACTGGTCCGGCCCTGAGGTCCACCCATCCGCTATCATGAGAGATGCAATGAGTGCTAGTGGACATTTTATCATGAGAGATGGGTTCCTGAACCACTACTCATGAAACATGGGTCAATGAGTTTGACTCAAACTGTTAATCCCTCGATAGCAATATCATAATTTGACTCGCTGGGAAAAATACCTCCTCCTTTTAGAGCCAATTGAAGTGTGCAAATGTGAATTGATTCCTTGATTCTTTGATGCTTAGGATATGATTAGTATAAGTACACTAAATGTCTTTAAATACTAACACATGGCACAAATTGTGCCAAATTTGTGTTTGGTCAACTGAAGGTAGGAGGGTGAATGGGGTTAATCCACAAATTTAAATTTTGATATTTAAAATGAAAGGGCACAAATTTGTGACAACAAACTTCTCCAAAATGGGCTAATGGTCAAATCTACATGGTAAATAGCCAAATGGAGGAAAGTACAAATATAAGTGTAATAAGTAAGCATATCAAGTGAATGTATAGGTGTTTGTGCGTGTAAATGGATAAGGCCTAGGGATATGTGTGTAAAAAGAGAAAAGTTATCGAGGAATGATCCCAACTTCACACAAGTTTTTATCGTTTGTCACTATTTACATGTATCAAGACATTTGTACAAAATAGGCACAAAACTAATTAAAAAATGGCATGGGTATGCAAATCCCACCATTACATTTTTTGATTGCTTTGATGTGCATGTGAATCCTAAAATGATCATGTATCTCAAATTATATAATTGTATCTCAAAGTATATATTTTGTTTTCTCCACTTTGTGACAATCCAAAAATCACTACTCTAAGATCTCCACCTTATGGTTATGCACTCAGTTTAATAATAACTCTTGTAGCGGTGTTCTAGGGCCATTTTCTATTATTTACAAACTTCTATCTAATTCTATACATCAAAACTCCGAGACCTTGAGATAAAATTCACATGGACACTAATGTCCAAATTTAATCCTATTCGTTCCAATTTTTAGGTCCTAGAAAACCTAATCCTTATTTTCCCCAATCTTACATTAGTCAGTAAAATCCTAAAGCCCTTTGATTAAGGCCAAAAACTCCTCATTTCAAGAGAATGATACATCACACAAAAAAAGTTGAAATTATCATGTATCTCAATTTATATATACTTTGAGATCATCAATTTGTGACAATAAAAAAAATCACTCCCTACGTTCTCCATCTAGTATTTATGCATCAATTTTAATAATCACTCTTGTATCCATGATTTGAGGCCATTTTCTATTACTTGTAGAATTTTATCCAAGTATACATTGGTTTGTATAACCCCTAAAACTATTTTCACTTATACTTCATATTCTAATTTTTTTGGCATAAATTCAAAAAGTGGAAAAAAATGCATCAAAATTCAAAGACCCCAAGATAAAATTCATATGGACACTAGTGTCCAAAATGTAAGGAAGCTAAGTAGAACAACTTCCTACACTAATCTTGAGATGAGAATAATGTAAAATTTTTACAGATCTTTAACAGATACAAAAACTTAAACAGAAACAAACACAAATATCATGCATACCATACCACAGTGATTCACGTGCAGAAAACCTTTACAAGACAAAAACCCCACACTCCAGAAGCTGCCCAATATATTATTCAAAAATAAAAAAGATTACAATATACTTGTAGAGCAAACTTCTCATAGGAGTATCACCAACCAGTGATCCAGAGGTAACATATAGCTGCTATCAGACTCTCACAATACATCACAATCCACAACCGTAATATAATGCTCTCATAAAATAGGGTTGCCTTCTATGGAAATTCAAGCCAACAAAAATATTGGTTGTTCGATATGAGACATAATGATAAACAATACCTTATGTATCAACAATAATTTATGTAATTGCAAGGTTGAGACACATTTTCCCAACAAATCTCCCACTTGTCGAAAACCTTGCAAAAGCAACGAGAGGGTGCATAAACACCATCTCTTAATTTCTAAGGGTCGAAAGGCCCATAGTCTTTGAACACCATCTAAACTTCTATGTCCTCACAGGATTAGTTAAAGAATCAACAACATTCATCAAAGTCTCTACAATAACCAACTTTACTTTTTCATCTTCGATCTTATCTCTAAAAAAATGATATTGTACATCAATGTGCTTGATCCTGGCATGAAATGTCGAGTTCTTGGCTAGACATATCACACTTTAACTATCACAATAAATTATCACTACACCTTGTTTTATTGCAATATCTAAACATAGTCTCTTAAGTCAAATGGCTTCTTTACAAGCATGAGTAGCTGCCATATACTCTACTTCAATAGTGGAAAAAGCAACCACAACCTATTGCTTACTCATCCAACTAATCACACTACCAAATAAAGTAAACACATAAGCATTGGAGGATAATTTTCTATCAACATCACCTGCCCAATTTAAATCCACCTAACCATGAATATCAAGGGAAATCTTGTCTTCATGAGTCATATTACTATGATAACACAATGAATAATCTGAGGTACTGCAAAAATATTTGAAGACTCTTTTGACTATATCCCAACGAACTCTACCAAGATTAGACATATATCTAGAAAGAACTCCCACTGCTTGGGAATGTCTAGTCTTGTACAAACCATAACATACATCAAATTTACAATTGCGCTCGGGTAAGGAACTTTGCTCATGTCTTCCATCTCTGATGAGGATGTTGGACAATCTAAAATTGATAACTTTGTTCCAACTGAAATAGGAACACACAATGGTCTACAATCCTACATATCAAACCTTTGTAAAATTGAATTGACATACTTACTTTGGCCAAGCCATAAATTTTTGTTCACTCCATCTCTTCTAATTTCCATCCCAAGAATTTTTTTAGTTGCACCAAGATTTTTCATTTCAAATTTAGATTTCAGTTTTGAAATCATACTTTTCCCTTTACCAATAAATAACATAGCATCAACATATAATGCAATAAATAGGAAATGATCACCATCAATTTTATAATAAACACAATGATCTGATTTAGAATGCTCAAGTCCCAAATTCAACACACATATGTATTCAATTTTTGGTACCACATCCTAAGACTCTATTTTAGGCTGTACAAAGATTTATTCAATTTGCAAGCCAATTTGATTTTACCTTTCGCCATGTACTACTCTGGTCGTGTCATATAAATATCCTTAGGTCCAAGTCACCATGAAGGAAAATAGTTTTCACATCCATTTTCTCAACCTCTAAATCATAAGCAGTAGCAATAGAAAGCATAAATCTAATGGATATCATTTTTACAACAGGAGAAAATATCTCACCATAATCAACACTCTCAACTTGAGTGTAACCTTTTGCAACCAACCTTGCTTTGTACCTCTCAATACCTCCATCTAATCCAATCTTTTTTTTTAACACCCATTTGCAGCTGATAGGTTTTTGTCCTTCAGGAAATAGTACAAGATCCCATGTATCATTCTTTTTCAAAGCTATCATTTCTTCATCCATAGAAATCTTCCAAGATTCTGCATCATTCATACCTAATGCCACTTCTACTAATTTGGGTTCATCCATGTTAGTATTCAAAGCAAAAATACATCTCCAATCATTAGGTGAATACCTTTTAGGTAGTTGTTTATGCCTTGTAGACCTATGAGCAAGCTGAGTTGGAGGGTCTTCCTCATCTTCTGAAGATTTAGAGCTAGATGAGCTCTCCTCAACTTCTTGTCTATCCATGGGTCTCAATTCAAATTTCTTAGACGTAGAAGGAAATTGAATCACATCTTCCTATTTACTTTGTTCTGCTGCAATGTAATAGTAGAAGGATTAGTTTCTCTCTAAAAAATAACACTTCTACTATATATTACCTTCTGTGCAACAAGATCCCAAAGATTGTATCCTTTCACACCATAATTGTATGTGATGAAGATACATTTTACAACCTTTTTCTCCAACTTTGTTCAGTTCTCCTTTGAAACATGTGCATATGCTTCACAACCAAAACTTAAGATGTCTTAATGAAGGCTTGTGACATGAACATACCTCTATAGGCATCTTTATCAACAAGACCTAATGTAGGAGACGTTAATCCCAGAATAAGCAAGGCAATAGCTTTAACTAAAACCTTTTTGTAGACCAACACCACTCAACACACTCCTAGCCTTCTCCATCAATGCCCTATTCATTCTTTCTACAACTCCATTCTGTTGTGGAGAATACAGAGTTGTCTTCTAGCTATGAATACTACAATCTTTACATAATCTATCAAAATCATTAGAGAAAAATTTACTACCAAATTTATCAGTCCTCAAACATTTTATTTTCTTTCCATTTTGCAACTCAACCATTGCTTTAAATTCTTTAAAATGATTGAAAACTTCAGATTTACTCTTTAGAAAATATACCCACGTCCTTCTACTATAATCATCAATAAATGAAACATAATATGTGGATTTTCCAATTGAAGGAACATCTACATGACCAAACTCGTCATAATGAATAATATCCAATACACCACAAGATTGATGAGAAATCGAGTAAAAATGAACGTGGTTTTTTTTCCATAAATGTAATGCTCACAAAAATCAAATTCAAGATTACAATCAGACAAACCTTCAACAAAGCTTTTATTTTTCAAGGTCCTTAGACCCTTTTCTCCAATGTGGCCAATTCTTTGGTGCCATAACATAGTTTTCTTTGTAGGTAACTTTGATTAAGAAGAAGAAGCACCCTTGGGTACCCAAATGCCATGACCATATGTTGAAGATGAAACCATCACCTCTTCTATAGACTTGATTTTAACAAAAGTACAATTGCACTCAAATAGTGCATGCATCAAGTTTATACAATGTGCCATATTTGACATATCTAGCAATCACCATAGCATCTCTAACCATCTTGCATCTTGCATTAGAAAATACTACCTGCACACCTACATCTATTAGTTTTCTCATAGATAACAAATTTTGTGCTAATGTAGGGATGTGCAACACACCATTAATCCTTTTTATTCTACCATCAGGAAACCTGATTTTAAATTTACCATGACCAACAATATTTAAATAAGAATCATCACCCAAGTACACCTTACCTCCATCAAATTATTCATATTTAGAAAACAAATCTCTATTAGAGGTCATATGGAAAGATGCACCTGAGTTAATTAACCATGCATCATTACCTGCATGAGTTGCCAACATTGCAATGAATGCATCACCATCTTCCTTCTCAAACTCGGAATCGAATCAAATCTCTTCTTTTCTTCTTTCTTCTTTGCGCACCTTACTTAATATGTCCAGACTTCCACAATTGAGCAAATAGTTTTGGACTTTCGGGAGATTTGGATCTCCCTTGACTTGGATTTATCATGCTTCTCATTCTTCTTTCCTTAAATTCCTTAGGTCTTCCATGAACATTTAGGGCCTCCTTTTTGGAACTGATGGATACCTTCCTCCTCATCTCTTCAAAAAGCATAGAACCCATCACATCTTCAGTCTTCAATATAACCGAAGTACTCCTAATAGCCATAACAAGAAAATCCCACAAATTAGGTAAAGAACAAAGCAAGATCTGATATTTCTCCTCATCCATTTTGACACCAATCGATGCCAATTGAGCCACCAACATATTGAATGCTTCCAGGTGGTCTGTAATTTGATCACCCTATTCAATTCTCAAGGAATACAATTTCTTCTTCAAGAAAATCTTATTCACTAAATATTTGGCTTGATACATCTCACCAAGCCTCTTCCATAATTTCTATGTAGAGGTCTCTTCATGGACATTGATTAAAACAAAGTCTACCAACCACAATCTGATTAGACCCTTGGCTTTATGGTCCATAACATCATATTAAGTAACCTGAGTAGGATCTGCAGGCCTTGAAACATTCTCATCAAAAGCATCCCACAAATCTCAATCTATCAATAGATCCTCCATTTTCAACTTCCACATTTCAAAATTATTTCCAAAAAATTTATCCACCTCTATTCTCCTTGATAAACTTTCCATTTGAAAATTTGTACAAGATCACAAAGTGCCTTCTACACAAGCTCCCACTCAAATTTGGATTAGTTCAAAAAAACCAACAACCCACAACTAAAACCAAAGTTGATTAGGATCTGATACCACTTGTAAGGAAGCAAAGGTAGTGGAACAACTTCCTATACTAATCTTGAGAGGAGAATAATGCAATAATTTTACAAATATTTAGCAGTTATAGAAACTTAAACAAAAATAAACACAAATACCATGCATACCACAACACAATTATTTACGTGGGGAAAAACCTTCGGGAGAAAAACCCCACTTCAAAATCTGCCCAATATATTATTCAGAAATCATAAAGATTGCAATATACTTGCAGAGAAAGCTTCTCATAGGAGTATCACAAACTAGAGATCCAGAAGTAACACATCCATTATCAGGCTCTTAGAATACATCACAATCCACAGTCACAATACAATTACCTCATAAAATAGGGTTGTCTTCTAGGGCAAGTCAAGCCAACAAAATATCGACTATCAGATATGAGACATAATGATGAACAATATCTTATGTATCAATAGTAACTTATGTAATTGCGAGGTTGAAACACATTTTTCCAACACAAAATTATCCAATTCATTCTAATTTTTAAGTCTTAAAAATCCTAGTCCTCCTTTTCCCTAAACTTACATTAAACAATCAAATCCTAAATCCATTTGACATTAAAGTTTGAAGAGAATGATACATCTTGCAAACAACTCTAAAATGATCATGCATCTCAGGTATATAGTTGCATCTTAAAGTATATACTTTGATATCTCCACTTTGTGATTGTTGAAAAATCACCCACTTTGTGATCCCCACCTTTTATTTATGCACTGGAATTTTAACAATCATTCTTATAGTGGTGTTCTAGGGCCATTTTCCACTATTTCTAAACTTTTATCCAATTATATACTAGTTTGTATAGGCACCTAAACTTATTTTCACATACACTTCCAATTATAAAAGTTTTGAGCATAAATTATAAAGTGAATAAAAATACACCAAAATGTGAGGACCCCAAGATAAAAGTCATATGGACAATATTATCCAAATATAATCCAATCATTCCAATTTTTTAATTCCTACAAATCCTAATCCTCCTTTAAAGAAAATGATGCATCTTGCAAACAACTCTCCTTATAAGTTTTATTTTGAAATTACCTTTGGTGTTTGTGTATTAAGGTGAATTCTATAGAAAAACATGAGAAATGCAATCAAACACACACTCGTATTAAATATTACCTACACTTTCAATTGAAAAAGAGAAATAAAACAATGAAGAACAAGCAAGAATCATATTCCTTTCAAGATCTTTGATATTTTAGAAGGGATAACTTTAAGAACCCCCTGGGAAAAGGTGTAAAAGCCCGACGGATCTTGTATAATTCCTAAAAAATATATTAATTTTATTAGCAATTTTTTTTTTTTTTAGAGAAAAATATAAATTCAATTAGCAAATCTTTTGTAATCACTAGAAGTTTTTAGAAAACATTGGAAAATTATAATTTTATTGAAACCAATAAAATATTTTCATTGTGAATTAAACTTGTTTTCAAACCAATAAAATATTTTCATTAAAAAAATTAAATCTATTTTCAAACTAATACATTTTTTTTGTGGTGAATTAAACTTGTTTTTCAAACCAATAATTTTTTGTTGGCAAAATTAAACTTGTTTTGAAACCAATAAAATATTTACGCTGGCGAATTAAACCTGTACTCAAACCAATAAAATATTTTCTGTTGGAAAATTAAAGTTGTTTTCAAACCAATAAAATATTTTTGTTGGTGAATTAAACTTGTATTCAAACCAATGAAATATTTTCATGGCAAATTAAATTGGTATGCGAATAAAAATCATATCGTGGGTGGAAAAAATATTAGATGCTATACTGGGATGAATTTTCCACACACCCAAATTCCTACATAAAGTCTTTGGAATGAAGACAAGTGTCAACATATTTATAAGTTATGATAAAAAATGAGCAAAATTTATTGTGCATTGTTAGTGGATATTGCTAATGATTAAGGTACGACAGGCCATTTAATTCTCTATCTTTTTAATGCTTCAAAGTACTTTGCAAGAAGCCAAATGTCAATCCAAACAACACTTGCAATGGTTCTCCCATGTGTTGACGAAGTGTGAATGCAACAATTGGCAATTTGGTTCACCTATCAATTAAATTTAATTATTCTTCTAATAAAATTAAATATAAAACATGTAAATCAAGGTAAGATAACAAGATGAAGATCCTTGATAAGATTATGCAATATCTTTTGTATTAAATGTTTTAACTATTGACTTGTGCTTCACCATAGTGGGATGCAAAACCAAGGTCCAAAATTTTCTATAATTTGACTAGCGTTATTGATAAAGTCCATCATAATTTTGATTAAAGATTTGGTTCAAAAATCATTATGGAATTTAATACACCAATTTATCTGATTAGTCTTCGATGACAATTAGCCTTCCTAGGAGCAATTACTAGCCAAAGACTTACACAGATTTTCAGGTTACACAATAGATGGACTGTAGTCTTTATCAAGATGGTGTTGGCCTTCAAATTTGTAGCAGCTACAAATATATATTGGGTGAACACCGATATTTCTTCGTGGTTCGTGGCTTCTTTACTAGACATTGGAGTTTTGCAGGTTGATGTGTCATTCCTGGTGAGTTTGATGATTCAACATGATTATCTAGGAGGCCTAGGGGATGTTTTGGTTATTGTGCACATTGGAGTGGGAATCCCTACACCAAGGGATATTCCACGCTTCTTAAATGAAGGAGCCACTATAACCTAGAATCCTTTTGTGCCAAATTTTCTCAATGTCACTTTAGTGGGAAATCATCAGTTGGTCATCGTGGGATATGATTTTATGAGGAATGAAGTTTTGTCATAATTTTGATAAATGTATGTGAAAAAAATTATCATAATTTGATAAATTTATGTGAATATTACCTTTTACTATTAGCAGGATTATGTTACTCAGTAACTTTCTTATATACATTTTATAAGCACCTTTATACATGCTACATTATCAAAGATATAAATGTTGACATGTATATTTATATTATTTCTATTAATATTAGTTTTATATTATTACATCTTTATTCTATGTTATTTTATTGTAACAATTCAATAATTCTCTTATGTTATTAGAATTAAACTTGTATGCAAATAAAAAATAGTGTGGATGGCAAAAATATCAAATGCTATACTTCTATTCCAAGACAAATTTTCCACACATGCACAAATTCCTACATAAAGTCTCTAGAATGGATACATGTGTCAACATATTTATAAGTTATGATCAAAAGCGAGTGAAATTTATTGTGACTTGTTAGTGGATATTGGTAATGCTTAAGGTAAAACAATCCATTTAATTCTCCATCTTTTCAATGCTTCAAAGTACTCTACTTGAAGCTAGATGTTAGTGCAACTAACATTTGCAATGGCTCTTGCATGTGTTGCCGCCAAGTATTGATGTCTTCATTCTTTAGTTTTCAGCTATATTTTTTATGGTCATCCCTTCTTTTTGCCTGCTTATATTCCAGTTCTTTTTGCCTGCTTATGTTCTAGTTCGTTTTTGCTTGCTTCAAAGATTTTGTTCTTTTTACCTAATCCTATAATTCTATTCTTTTGGCTTAAAAAGGGGTCCCAGTTCAGAGTGTTTATCCCTTTTTTCCACTA
Organism: Sequoia sempervirens; assembly: GCA_007258455.2. NCBI lineage: Eukaryota > Viridiplantae > Streptophyta > Pinopsida > Cupressales > Cupressaceae > Sequoia > Sequoia sempervirens. Next base: position 474 of record VDFB02360877.1, on the reverse strand, counting down.
GGAAGTGATATAATTTACGTTTCTTAGGGGAGAAGCTATATCATGTTTTCTTATATCAACGTGATCAAGTGGAGTTGGTTGTTACAATAGTGATTGGCAGAGCTAGCTTCATAATAATCCTTCAACTCTCCCATCTGAGGTTGCTTCTTTATTTGTTTCAAATCTAATGGATATTCTTTGGTGTATAGAATTGGTCAAGTTCCTCGCTGGGAGTTATCTCCAATCCTTTCGTCTTCTCATTTTTTGCTCTGTCTAAAGCTTTGGTGAGTTACAATCTTAGGTCTAGTTTATCCACGATGGGACCGAGTGACTTTCATGACAGGGACAAGCTACTAAATGTTGACAATAGTGTCTTAATTCTATATGTGATGGTCAATGGACTTGTTAGAGACAAACCTTTTAATTTTAGTAGATCTTTGAATGATTTGTGTTATGCTATCAGTGAATCATTATATTTTGAGTCATATAATTTTT